>CM076574.1:577718304-577862765 GCA_034641835.2 Pinus albicaulis
CTTAGTTTTGGTCTTATTTGCTCAAAGAAACTTATTTATCCATCTATTTTTCCATCCATTTTCCATTCATTTATTCCATTTTGACATATATTTGATATTGATTCAGGTATTTAATTTTAATTTTTCAAATTCTAAAGTTTTTATGAAAGTTTGATTTTTAGTGCAAAATTGGCTGATTCAGAAATTCCCGTAATAGCTATATGGTTGATATGGTTGCAGGAAACTTGGGCACGAATTGAATGCATGGATGGACAGCTTGGCAACTAGGACTAAGCCACCTATGCTTAGTTCGAACAGAACAAGTTTTATTAGGCCCATTTAGTTCTAGTCAATCATGACTAGTCATTCAGAAATCCCATAGAAATAGGGCAGTTTTGAGATTCTATGGGATTGACCATATTTCTTGGGATAAGAATAATGAATTCGACGTAGATAGGTGGATGAGAAGTAGATGGGTTTGTTTGAGTAAAAATAGATCAGTTTGTTCATGAGACTTCTTATTTAAAGCCAAAGCTTTGATGGCTTATGTATTAGGATTATTATTGACTTATTATACTTTTATATTGTGACAAATTTGGATTGAGGAAGTTAATTTGAAGAATGGTGCTGTTATCATTTTGCTTTTCAATGTTATGGATGTGTGACTGAAGTTAAGCTTCTGAAATTATTTATCAAGTGTGCAAGGCAAGGGTGGAAGGCCCCCATTCCAAGCTAAGTACACTTTCTTGTTAACTAGTTTTATTTCCTTGTAATTTGATGATTGTAGAACTGGTTTTTCAAAGCTTTATTTCAGATTGCTTCATGGTTCATGCATAATGATTGATGTCATTAGTTTATAGCTTATTCATCACTTTATCAAGTTGGAAAAACAGGTGTATCAAGTTGAGCATCTCTTCTATTAAAATGATGAATTAAAATTGGTTTCTTTTGTTTGTGTGCAAGTAAGTTTCTTGTTGAGATTTTTGATATTAAGATGAATGAATTATAATGGAATACTTTACATGTCTCTTAAGTTAAGAGCTTCTTTCATTAATAATTTATCCATCTTAAGTTCTTGGTTTTAATCTCTGATTCATTAAGTGGTAATTGAGGTGAAAATGGATTTCTTGAGTCAAGAACCCTTTCAATACTATTCCTCTTTTTAAAACTAATTGAGTTAGAGTTATAGAATGTATTACTTTCAGCTTTTGAATAGCTTATCTTTCAAGGTTTGATTATATCTGATCTTCACATATAGTGAACTTGCCTCAAAGCATAAACAACCCGGATTGATAATAAATAATTGTGTTAGTTTAGGTACATAAATTAGCTCAACATTTTGGCGCCGTTGCCGGGGAGGCAAATATCGGCATAGTCAATAGAGAGAAAAAAATAAAAAAAAACACAAAAACAGTAGTTACACTTTTTAGTTATGTTTCTTTATGCCTAGACATAGAGATCCTCATGGTAGATTTATTAAAAACCCCCCACAAATAGAGATAGGATCATCAAACACCCCAGTTACTGGTAATCCAATCATTGAGGAATTGGTAGAAAAACAAAGAAGTGGACAAAGATTAACTTTGATTGAGAGACAAACTTTGTTAGCTTGGGAAGCAAAGCAAAAACAATCTTCAACTTCTGGAAAACAAAAAGAAATTATCAAAGGAAAACAATTTTTATTTCCATCCATAAATCCTCCTATCTTCGACCAACCTGAAACTCCACTTAAAATTGAAACAAATCAACCAATGGCAGAAGAGGGACATGGATCTGTTATTCTCACTCCTGAACAACGAGCTGCATATGAAAGACAACAAGCAGAATGGAGAAGAAAGAGAGAGGAGGATGCAAAACAAGAAAATGATAGAAAAATAGAAAATGATCGAAAAAGACAAGAAGATGAGACTACTTTTGGCTTTCCAATAATAGACACAAGTGCAATATTAGGAGAAGAAGTGAAAATGAAAAATATTCCACCTTCTGTATTGCCAAATTTTTATGGAATGTCAACAGAAGATCCTGATTCATTTATGTTTGAATTTGATATTCTATGTAGAACATATGGATATACTGATGACATCCATAAACTTCGTCTTTTCCCTGCACCATTAAAAGCAGCAGCCTTGAAATGGTTTATGGGTTTAGGAGAACATACAATAGCTTCTTGGGATGATATGAGATCAGTCTTCCTTAAAAAATATCAAGCTTATTGAAGATCTAGAGATTCAAAGGAAGATATTTTTAGAATGACACAACAAGAAGATGAAAGTTTAGAAGAATATTTGGAAAGATTTTTGTATAATCTACAGAAATCTAAACAACATTCTCTAAATCAAGAAACCATTCGAACAATCTTTCTCAAGGGTATAAGGGATGAATACCTTGACATCTTGAATGTGATGGGTAAAGGAGATATCTCAAACCTACCATTCGAAGAAATTGTTGACTTATGTCAAAAATATTCTAGAGGAAGAGCAAAAACAGGAAGAAGAGAAGTAAGTTCAAAAGCAAAAAAGTCAGCTGCAGGAGGGATAACACGAGCTGAAATAGGAAGTTTATTGGAAAATTTCAAAACAGATCTTTTAAGTACATTAGGGACACAAGTAGATGTGCTAAAGGCAAATAAGAGGAAAGAAGAACAAGACCAAGCTTTAGCAATCTTTTGTCCCAAATGTAGAAACAAACATCCATTAAGAGAATGTCCTTTGGATAGTGTTAAGAGTGTTCAGGTTTGTGGTCTTTGTACAGAGAAGCATTCCACAGAAAATTGTCTAAAATTGAAAGAATTACAAATGAATTCAATGGAAGAAGTGCCAGGAATGGAAGGTTTTTATTATGTAGCACCACGAAGACCATGGCAACCTAGGATGCCTCAACAAAATCAGCAACAATTCCCTCAACAAAATTACCTTTATCCACCTCAAAATCCTTGGATACCTCCAATGCCATGGCAAGCTTGGCCTCCACAACAATATCCACAACAACCTGCACAAGGTTGGAGAGGATATGGTTATGGAAACCAGCAACCTCAACAATACCAGCAACAATATCAACAGCCATTTACATATCCGCAATATCCTCAATCCATACCATTTCAACAACAACATTCTGCATATCCACAATCCATCCCATATCCGCAGCAGAATCCTCCACCGTTGTTGACCCAACCACAACAGTTACAGCTACCCACAAATCAACCCAGACCAACTCAATTACCTGCCCAACCAATTGCAAATCCAAATAATAAGGTGGAAAAAGCTACATACACTGTAGAGGAAGCAACATGTTTTCCCACATATTCAATTCTTCCTCTTAATGAAGTCCATCTAAGGTCTGGAAAAGTGCTTAAAAAGGATTCTCCTCCAATAATAGAAGAACCAACCGAACAAGGAGAATCACCTGAAACATCACAAACTAAGATACAAATTCAGAAAGGAACAAACATTACAACTCAAACACCACCTTATCCTGAAAGGTTAGTGGAACAACAAAAAGAAATAACCCTTCCTAAATTTGATATTTTAGATGAGTTAAAAAATGCTTATGTAAAAATTCCTTTGTTGAAGGCAATTAAAGAAATACCAATATATGCTAAAACAATAAAGGAATTGTGCATTAAGAAATCACAGAAAAAGAAGAAGGATCCTACTACAATTCAAGTCATTGGTAAACTCGCAAGTCTCATGTCTACAGAAACCAAAATAGAAAAATATATTGATCCTGGTATCCCTATGGTTACTATATCAATAAATAATTTCTCAGTACCAAACACATTAATAGACTTGGGAGCAACTATAAATGTAATGACAATGGAGACCATGAAAACTTTGCATTTGAACAACATTAGATCAACCTCTACAATCTTAGAATTGGCAGACAGATCTAAAGTTGTTCCTGAAGGAATATTGGAAGATATAATAGTCTCTTTGGATTCATGGGAGTATCCCGTTGACTTCCTTATTCTGCAACCAAAATCAAATTTGGGAGGACATCCTCTAATTTTAGGCAGACCATGGTTAGCTACCGCTGATGCCTTTATAGGATGCAGATCAGGAAGCATGATTATTTCACATGGAGAAGAAAGGAAACATATTGCTCTTTATTCACCTACACAGTCAACTTCTTTAGAATCAGTACTTGAAGCTCAAGAAAAACAGCAAACTAAATCATTTTTAAGTATAAATAAATTCTTTGATTTAAGAGAAGAAGAAGAGAATGAAGACTTAATGGATCTTTTCATTTCAGAACCAAGTATTTCAGAGCAGCTTAGAGAAGTGCAATATGAAGCTGCAAATAACCTTTTGAATCAATGTTTTCAGGAAACCTGTACTATTCAAACTTTGCGAAATTCTTTTATAGACATTTTTCCTGTAAACACAATCTCCAATCCAACAATAAAAACAATTGAGGTAAGTCCTGGAAAACATTTAAACATTGGAAATGAGTTGCAATCCGAACAAGAGCAAGAGGTAATTGCATTATTACAGAAATATTCAAAAGCTTTTGCCTGGGATTATACTGACATGCAAGGAATCCATCCTAACACATGTGTCCACCACATCTATACAAATGAACAAATTAAACCTGTAAGACAACCTCAAAGACGAATGAATCCTATGATGAAAGAAATAGTGAAAGATGAACTGCAAAAATTGTTAAATGTTGGATTCATCTATCCTATTTCAGATAGTCAATGGGTTTCTCCACTGGTTATTGTACCAAATAAAAATGGAAAGTGGAGGGTATGTGTGGATTATCGAGAACTAAACAAAGCTACACTCAAGGATCATTTTCCTCTACCATTTATTGATCAAGTGTTAGACTCATTAGCTGGAAAGAAATTCTTCTCTTTCTTAGATGGGTTTAGCGGGTACAACCAGATTAGAATAGCAACAGAAGACCAAGACAAGACAACATTCACTTGCCCATGGGGAACCTATGCATATAATGTTTTGCCATTCGGTTTATGTAATGCACCTGCAACTTTTCAGCGAGCAGTGCTTGCAATTTTTGCTGATCTAATCCATGAATGTGTAGAGGTTTATATGGATGACTTTACAGTTTATGGAAACACATATAATGATTGCTTAAATAATCTTGAGAAAGTGTTGAAACGATGCATTGAAACAAATTTGTCATTAAGCAATGATAAATGCTATATAATGTTGACAGAAGGAATAGTTCTGGGACACCATATTTCTGCTTCAGGAATTAAAGTGGATCCAGCAAAAATCCAAGTCCTAGTAACCTTAATGCCTCCTACAACACAGAAAGAGGTCAGAAGTTTCTTAGGCTATGCAAGCTATTATAGACGATTCATTGAAAACTTCAGTAAAATAGCCCAACCTCTGTTTAAATTATTAGCAAAAGATATTGAATTTCACTGGACAAATGACTGTCAAAATGCATTTCAAAATCTAAAAGAAAAATTATCAGTTGCACCCATTCTCCGTGGACCAAATTGGTCTTTGCCATTTCATATATCAACTGATGCATCTGATACCGCAATAGGTGCCTCCCTTGGACAAAAAGAGAACTTGTTCAATTATGCAATATACTTTATAAGCAAGAATCTAACACCTGCAGAATTGAACTATACAGTCACCGAGAAAGAAATGTTAGCCGTTATACATGCAGTAAACAAATTCAGACATTATATAACAGGATATCAAGTTTTCATTCATACAGATCATTCAGCAATCAAATACTTGATGAATAAACCTATAACCAATGGAAGAGTAACAAGATGGTTACTGTTACTGCAAGAATTTAATATCACAATACAAGACCGGCCATGCAAGGAAAATCAAGTGGCTGACTTTCTGTCCCGCATACATTCACCTAATGATCCAAATCCAGTTGCAGATAACTTTCCCGATGAACATCTGTTTGCTATCACGGTAAAAACACCATGGTTTGCAGACATGGCAAACTATTTATCTTCTGGAAAGTTACCAAACCAATTCACTAAAAAGCAAAGACACAAAATTGTTAAAGAAAGTTCCAGGTATAGTTGGGTAAATGGTGATTTATTTTATACTGGTCCAGATTTGATAATTAGAAAATGTGTGCGAGAAGATGAAATATTAGATATTCTAAAGGCATGTCACGATGAACCATGTGGTGGCCATTTTGCAGATAAAAGAACAGCATATAAGGTGCTGCAACTGGGCTACTACTGGCCATCCATCTTCAAAGACTCTAAGAAATATGTCAAGCAATGTGACAGTTGCCAAAGAACAGGGAGACCAATCACAAGAGATGAGATGCCGCTGAAGCCACAAGTCCTCATAGAACCATTTGAGCAATGGGCGCTTGACTTTGTTGGACCCATCAATCCATCATCAAATGGAAAGAAGTACATCTTAGTATGTACAGATTATGTAACCAAGTGGGCAGAGGCTAAAGCAGTGAATAGAGCAACATAAGATATAGTGGTCAACTTTCTTTTTAAAGAAATCTTTGTCAGATATGGAGTACCTAGACAAATTGTAACAGATCAAGGAACACAATTTACATCAAAACTGGTACGAGATCTAACAGAGAAGTACAAGATCAAACACAGAACATCTACACCATATCATCCTCAAGCAAATGGGCAGGCTGAATCAACAAATAAAGTCCTAGAGAATATCATGACAAAAACAGTACAGCTGAACAGAAAAGATTGGTCTGAAAAATTACAAGATGCACTATGGGCCTATAGAATTACATGGAAGAATACAACTGGTTTTAGTCCATACCAGTTAGTATATGGAAAAGAGGCCTTATTGCCTATAGAGTTTCAGATACAAACATACAGACTAGCAACTGAATTAGGACTAGACCTGACAGAAGCACAACAGCAGCGGATCATGGAACTGAATCAGTTAGATGAGCATCGTCAACAAGCCATAGAACATACTACATTGGTGCAACAACAAAGAATGAAGTGGCACGACAGATATATCAAAACAAAGACATTTCGCAAGGGAGATTGGGCATTACTTTTTGATTCCAAGTTCAAAGATTTCAAAGCAAAGTTCACAACACACTGGTTAGGCCCATATGAAATTGATGAAATCTTCGACAATGGAGCAGTAAAAATCAAGACAATTGACCAGGATTCCACCTCCTTTATAGTGAATGGACATAGGCTCAAAGTTTATAATAGGCCTATCAGTAAAGAAGCATTTATGAAACAACTGACAGAAGATACAGAACTGGAAGTCATGGCACACCAAGTTCAGCCATCTTCCAGTCCTGTAGTTGAATAAAAATGAAAAAATAAAAAATAAAAAATAATATAAAAAATAATAAAAAAAAACATAAAAAATATATATAAAAAAAACATAAAAAAATAATAATTTGTTTGCTAGTGAAAACCAGGCAACTGGCACTATGAAAACACGAATTCATAGGGGAAAATCAAGGCAACTTGGACTCTATGAATTCCTTTTCTTGTTCTACTGTTCTCACATAATTTCAATACAGGTACTCTCCATCAACAATTGACTTGAGGACAAGTCATATCTTAAGCAAGGGGGAGACTTGTATTAGATCTTTAGCTGGGAAGCTGAAGTATAGAAGAAACTTGTATTGTCAACAGAGGAACCTGAAAGAAGAAATCAATACAGAGGGACCTGAGAGACCTGCCAATGTCAAAACAACATGTGCATATTATGTAAGCAGTGCAGAGGGACCTGAAACAAAGAATCATTACAAAGGGACCTGATTTTTCAATTCAAGAACCAGAGCATGAAGAACAAGGAGCAGCAATAAAATTCACTTTTTGATTCATCTACAACACCTGACTTCATTCCACCTGTACAAACATCATCCAGGGAAGTATATGTATAGTCATTTTGTGCTTGAAATTCAAATTTTTCTTAGGAATTTTTAGTTTTTGTTAAGTTAAAGTTAGTATCTGAGGATATTCAATATTCCCTATACATATCCTATATTCATTATTCCCTATACATATCCTATATTCATTATTTCCTATACATATCCTATCTTCATAATACCCCTATACATATTCCATTTCATTCATATACATTTCTTATACATCCTAAGTATTTTTCTTGAGCAAAAGACCAAGCTAGGACAATTTTTTTCCACCTACATACACAAATCAAGCATTAGTATGGTGATGATTTTAAACATGACCTAAGATGGTCATTTTAAAATCATAAAGATATGCATAAAAGGCAAAACAAATAATGCGCTATACAAAAACTATATACCATAAGTGTAAATAAGGAATGCGTTAAAAACCATCTATATAAGAATTGAGCGCAAAGGATATAAGGTTAATACGCACAAGAGATAAGGTTAATGGCATATAATTAACGCGCATATGGTATAAACATAAGCAAAGGTATATGGCGCATACAAAATGAAGGACGAGCATGATGGTTATGATCTGGTTGACAGGCTTGACAGGGTATGGTATAATGATAATTGCAACGCAGGAGTATCATTGCACGTATGGACGCACGGAGGAGGTAATAAGTTCATGCAGAAGGTGGCAATGATACGGGTATATCATTCAAAGTGAAATGCGTTGATGATAATGAAACGTGCATATCATAGCACACGACAATGGAAATCAGCGTGCACGGTGGTGATAACACAACCATGTCATTCAAACATAGCGTGCGCCGGTGGTGGTAGTACGTGTATATAATTTAAACATAGCACAAGGCGGTGGTATCCTCATGACACAGTCGGGCGACTGGTCAAAGAGGACAGCCATACCAACCTCACATCATAACACCAACAGGCACGGTACAACCATGAACTCGGTCAATTCATGACCGTTTCAACCTCATTCCTCATTGCCAGAGCTCAGAAGGAAGGCGTTCTGAAACAAAACATCAATCCGGAGAGAAGAGAAGGCGTTTTGAAGCAGCAGAATAGTGAAAATCGCTCCGGGGAAAGCAAGAAGGCGGATTTAAGAAAAGAAATCGCTCCGGGTTCAACGATCAGATAGCAGATTTTCAGGATTGAGTCAGGTAACAGTGAAGTTCATTAACACTCAGCGATTATGGAATATTGTTTGACATTAACTTTTGGATCCTGTGCTTTGACACCAGCTCAGTTAACCGAAACAATAGGGATTTGGAGCGCCCGGTTACACTCCACGCGCTCGTTGACAGTCAGGTAACTACAAACCCGTGATTATCTCCAGATTGACAGCACTTAAGGATTGTTGATAGATCTTGATGCGCAACATTTTGAGGGAAACTCATTGCATGAGTAACACGTTTTAACGGAATGCTGTGATTGAAGTAGCATGGCGGTGGTTGTTGAATTGCGCACTAAACCGTGTTCTTCTGAGTGAACTATGCGCACCAATATTTTCACAAACAGTTATCATGAAAACGAAAAAACGCCATAAAACACTTGCTGCCACTGCGTTTTGTTTTTGTTTTGACAGGGATCGAATGCCTAATGGTCACATTGAACTGTGGTTGCAAAAGGGAGTCGGGTTGCTGAGTCATGTTTATATTTGGTTAAGGCCGAGAGGTTTTTGCATATTTTTGCATTTTTATGCTGAGTCTGCACGCAATTTTTTTAAACACCTTTGCTTAAGCCGAAAACAGTGCGAAAATTTCGATTAGGCCGAGAGCACTCTTTAATTTTTTATTTTATATATACACAAGTAAATCATGTTTGTGTGATTTGTGATACTGTGTGTGTATTTAATTTTAAAAAAAAAACAGAGACCAGTGTATTAACAGAAGTATACAGGTGTTGCTTGTATTCAACAGGGAATTCAGAGAGTGCTATTGCAAGGGAATATATCAGAGGTTAAAAGTGCAGAGTTGAGTTGAGTCAGAAGAGGAAGGTAAGCTTCTTTGCTTACTGAATTTCATTTTAAAAAAACGATAGTCATAATTTTTATTAAAATGAAGCTAGTAACAGCAGAAGCCTACATTGATTGGTTTACAGAAACAATGGCAAACAGGGTAGAGCCAAAATTTCAAATAGAAAGCTGGGGAAAAGAGACTATAGAAAAACTCTATGAGGCAGGAATGATAGGCTTCCTACAGAAATTTAATGGCCATTCTGAGGAGATAACCAAAGATTTTATAAAGAATTTCAATCAAGACCAGACTCGAGTAGGAGAAATCATTGTTCCAGTAACCCAAGAATACTTGTCCAAAGCCTTAGATTTGCCAATGTTAGGGGAGAAGTATTACAAAGGGCTACACTTCAAGGAGAAAGCATGGACTTTCTTCCTTGAGAAAAACCGGAAGGGAACATTTGATAGGACAAAAGGTATACCCAGGGAATGGTTTAATGAGCCATGGAGAGAATTGGTCTTGATTATCCAAAAGTTTTTGACTTGTGACCGAGGATATAGTGTTGCCCATTTATATCATGTTAAACTTCTACAACACATTAAGGGGGAAGATAGGATTAATTTACCTTATTTCCTATATAAAAGCCTCTTAAGAATGATTGAAACAACAAGACATGAAAACAGGCTTAAGGCAGGACAGATGTATCATCAAGGATTGATTAAAATCCTAGTTGAGTATCAAGTGAGATTGCAGGGCATAGTGTGGAGAGAATTCATGGTTAAAAATCATTTTACTGAACAGATTAAAGAGGTGCAAGAGAAAACAGAGCAGGAAAGTAAAGGAGTGATGAATTCACCCTTATATCCTAGAACAAGAGCCAAACAGAAAAATAACATGGCCATGGATTATGAAATATCTGTGATGTCTATTCCCAAAAGATTTACAAATAAAAGTCCCATCAATTTAGACAGGGAAGAAGAAACATATTTTCCAAGACCACAAGAAGAAAATAATATTCCACAAGAAGAATTTGATAGGGATTCTTCCTATGATGATGAAGCAACTGCATCATTAATGAAAACAACTCAGGATTTTGAAAAAGAAATTAATGATGGGAAAATCAGGGATTTAACTGATCAATTAGAAATTAGTAAAATTGTGGAAAAACAGTTAAGAGAGGAGAACAAAGCAAACAAGAAAGAAAATGCTAAATTGGTCAAAACAAATGAAAAATTGAAAGAAGAGTTGGGGAGATTGAAAAGGAAGAATGATCTAATTTCTAAACAAGCATTTAAATGGTTGAAGGAAAAGAACATGTGGCAGGCCAAGTATGAAAAGCAAAAGGTTAAAGCAGCTTTGTTTAAAGAAAGACATGACACAGGTTTGGATTGTTTGGCAAGGGCAGCACAACAGGAAGCATCGACAGGTACAACATCTACTTCAGAAAGAAGAAGGTCAAAAAGGAACAGGCAAGCATGGGGACATGCTTGATGATAAGCAAGGGAGAGATGTTGGGCCTTAGTTTTGGTCTTATTTTGCTCAAAGAAACTTATTTATCCATCTATTTTCCATCCATTTTCCATTCATTTATTCCATTTTGACATATATTTGATATTGATTCAGGTATTTAATTTTAATTTTTCAAATTCTAAAGTTTTTATGAAAGTTTGATTTTTAGTGCAAAATTAGTTGATTCAGAAATTCCCGTAATAGCTATATGGTTGATATGGTTGCAGGACACTTGGGCACGAATTGAATGCATGGATGGACAGCTTGGCAACTAGGACTAAGCCACCTATGCTTAGTTCGAACAGAACAAGCTTTATTAGGCCCATTTAGTTCTAGTCAATCATGACTAGTCATTCAGAAATCCCATAGAAATAGGGCAGTTTTGAGATTCTATGGGATTGGCCATATTTCTTGGGATAAGAATAATGAATTCGACTTAGATAGGTGGATGAGAAGTATATGGGTTTGTCTGAGTAAAAATAGATCAGTTTTTTCATGAGACTTCTTATTTAAAGCCAAAGCTTTTATGGCTTATGTATTAGGATTATTATTGACTTATATACTTTTATATTGTGACAATTTTGGATTGAGAAGTTAATTTGAAGACTTGTGCTGTTATCAATTTGCTGTTCAATGTTATGGATGTGTGACTGAAGTTAAGCTTCTGAGATCATTTATCAAGTGTGCAAGGCAAGGGTGGAAGGGCTCCCATTCCAAGCTAAGTACACTTTCTTGTTAACTAGTTTTATTTCCTTGTAATTTGATGATTGTAGAACTGGTTTTCAAAGCTTTATTTCAGATTGTTTAATAATTCATGCATAGTGATTGATGTCATTAGTTTATAACTTATTCATCACTTTATCAAGTTGGAAAAACAGATGTATCAAGTTGAGCATCCCTTCTATGAAAATGATGAATTAAAGTTGGTTTCTTTTGTTTGTGTGCAAGCAGTTGCTTATTGAGATTTTTGATATTAAGATGAATGAATTATAATGGAACACTTTACATGTCTCTTAAGTTAAGAGCTTCTTTCATTCATAATTTATCCATCTTAAGTTCTTGTTTTTAATCTTTGATTCATTAAGTGGTAATTGAGGTGAAAGCGGATTTCTTGAGTCAAGAACCATTTCAATATTATTCCTCTTTTTAAACTAATTGAGTTAGAGTTGTAGAATGTATTACAAGTAAAATGTGCAGAGGAAAAACTCAATAACTGTATGAATTAGATATTCAATCATTTAGTTTAGAATCATCTTCTTGAAATGACATGTAGGAACATCCATTGATACAATTAACTGATAATTCTATTCTCAGAAAGTAAATGACAGAACAATAAGGAAAACTAGATAACTGTGAATTCTTATTACTTCAAACTTGATTCAATTTGAACATAGGAAGATCTATCTTCATGAAATGTTTTTAAAAGAACAAGGCTTACACAATTATGATTTAACGTTATGCTACTGATCAAAACTAGAATGAAACATTAATTTACTCAGAAAACAAAATTGTCAAAAACAGAGTAAGGAAAGTTAATATCCTTATTACATATTACATTACATTACAGAACTAGAATCAATATTACATTTTCTCCATTTAGAATTTCTCCTTCTCCTTCTCCCTCTTCTCCTCTTCTTTCCATTATAGATTCTTTAGAGCTAATATAAGATTCAACTTGCAAAGTTAACTGCTCTTCCTTTGGTTCTTCTATCAATGGTATGTTGAAGAAATGATCTTCTTCTTCCTCTCCACTAAGAATTTCTAACTCTTCAGCTAGAATATGTTCCCTTGTAGAGGTGAAAAATGTTACTCCTTCTGTTTGAGATCTAGGATCTTCTTCCTCTAAGACTGCCTCAGTGGATGAAGTAGGAGATCCTCCTAATTGGATTTCTGACCTTAGAACTTTAGGAAGTCTACGGCTAGTGAAGTATGGAATATGAGTTTGAGATGGAGGTGTATCACTTCTTAATCTTGGTGGAGTAACTGGTGTTGTAGGTATTAAATTCCCGCCTCTAGTTATGAAGCTGCCCCTAAAGTCTCTTTCTCTACGCATATCATTTTTTTTAGATATAAGAAATGAGGCTACCTAATTACACTTCTCCAACAACGACGCCAAAATGTTTAGTCAATTTAATGTCTTAAATTTCTTACATAAATTATCAACCGATGTTTGTAAACTAATGAAGTGTGGTGCACTGTATGTGCTTAGTTAACCTTCTTCTTACTTCGTTGTTTATATTTTATGTTGTTTTAAGGGTTTTGTTCTTTGATGTCTAAGAACCTTTAATCTAAAACTATGAAAGAAATTAAATGAATCTAATGAATTTTAAGAAGGAAGAAAAATAAGTGTTCCTAAGTTAAACTAACTCACATAAAAATAAATCAAAGACTGTTGGCTAGTTAGAATCTGATCTGAAAAACAGAGTATTTATCTTAATGATTTCTATCTTAACATTAGTCCTATTCCATGGATCTAATTTTTATATCTGAGATTGAAATTGCAGTGTTATTCTAAGTGAAAGCTAAAAAAATAAAACAACTTATGTATGTTTAGTTACTCCAACATTCAATATGAAGTATTACTTTCTTGAAATGATGTGTAAGCAACTATCTATACCTTAACTTCTAATGTTCTAGAAAAGCAAGTAAAGTGTGCAAAGGAAGACAACTAATGTATGCTTAGTTACTCCAACATTCAATATGAAGTGTCACCTTGAGATGATTTTAAGTAACCAATTATACTTAATGATTTAGAAAATCAAGTAAAATATGCAACGGAAGAACTCATTAATTGTATGAATTAGACATTCAATCATTCAGTCTAGAAACATGATAGAATCAATTTCTTGGAATGACCTTTACGAACATCAATGATACAATTAAATGAGGATCTAAAAGTAAATGTGAAAGCATGTAAAGCTAACTGTAAACAACTAATGTATGTTTGATTTATACCAACATTCAATTTGAAGTATTGCCCTCTTGAGATGCTGCGTAAGAAATCAATTATACCTTAGTTTCTAAGTTCCTAGAAAGCAAGTAAAATGTGCAGAGGAAAAACTCAATAAATGTATGAATTAGACATTCAATCATTTGGTTTAGAATCATCTTCTTGAAATGACCTATAGGAACATTCATTGATACAATTAATTGATAATTCTATTCTAAGAAAGTAAAAGACAGAACAATAAGGAAAACTAAATAACTGTGAATTCTTATTGCTTCAAACTTGATTCAATTTGAAAATAGGAAGATTTATCTTCATGAATTTTTTTTAGAAGAACAAGGCTTACACAGTTATGATTTAACATTATGCTACTGATCAAAACTGGAATGAAACATTAATCTACTCAGAAAACAGAATTGTTAAAAACAAAGTAAGGAAAGTTAAACTAAAAACAATAAATGAAAAACCTTTTCTAGTGCAGGGGCCCTCTGCAACTGATTCGGCTGAAATCCTAGCTAGTTGAAGATGCACTTAAGTAATCATTGGAAACACGATCTCTGTATTATGATAGAACAAAGTCTTAATACACAACGTATCAACAAAAGCTTAAAACTTAACTTAAAACTTAATTGTTTTTTGGTTCTGCACAACCAGTATTTAAAGAAAATAAACATAACTATCTATGAGATAATTATGCTATAGGTGGCTAATTCGACTTATAGATTTGCAATTGGACTGCTTAACTCTTGATTTGCTACGATAGAGAAAATCAAGAATCCTTCTGCTCTCGGCTAACGTTCTTTGACCACGATCTTAGGCCTTATTTTGCATCGATCTTGACCAAGTGAATAGGACAGAATCCATGTGGAGATGATTATGGAAATGCCCATGTAGCTCAATTCTCCATTTGACACCTAGAACCTGTCAGAACATGCAAGTAGCTATGGAATCCACAATTAGCTGCAAAATAGAATGCATTCTGTAGCCAAATTACAAAAATCTATTCGAATAGCAAGAACATGCAAATATAACATGGAAATCATTTAAATGCATTCCTTGAGACAAAACATGGAATTTATCATTGATTGGGGTATGTGATCTTATGAGAATGTAAGGGAAAAATGTGAGAAATGATGAAAGAGAGAGGATAATTCTGAGGTTCAACATACCCCCACTTTGAAGTCATTGCATGTCCTCATGCAATTTTCCAAAAATGTGAATTTTCCTCTCTTACTGTATCTATTCAGACACTTCTGCTAACACATCCAATTTTCTTCTTCTGCTTTTATTTGTAGTGATTTTTGTCTTGGGTTTTCTCATAAGAAGCTTGTATTTTAGATTAATGACTACCTTGTTTAGTAAATTTTTCTTTCTTTTCGACTTCCTGTTCTTCTTGTACCAAAGTCATAAATGTAGAATGGTATTGTCATGAATTAATTTTTCCAACTTGTTCTGCTGCTTCAAGGTCTCATTATCCTGTTTGATATGTCTATTCAATATCTCTAGTTCATAAATTTCTTGTTTGAGAGTTTCAACTAGAGGTTCTTGTGGATTGATAGGATTCATTGTTGCACTTCTCTTCTCCAATGATTTTATGTAATCATATATTTCTTATTGTGCTGGGTCTATGCCTAGAGATTTTCTGCCGGAGCTACCTTAAAAATTATGAATAGGAGAATTTTGAGGACTGTGTAGAGGAGAAATATTGACAGGAGATGGTATTGGAGTTCCCTCATCCAAAATTACAAACTCTGTCTCTTTTGGTAGTGTTTTCTTCATCGAACCTCAGAGTCTGGAGCTCCTTCTTAGTTGTGGAGGATTTACATTTTCCTCATTTGTATCTTTTCTCCTCTTTCTTATCTTTCCTCCTGTCTTGTTTTTATTTTGTTTTCTGATCTCCGTTAGCTCTTCAGAGATGAGATTTTCATCATTCTTCTGCAATGAAGATGCAGGTTTGTCTTCAATGTTTGTATCAGTCTTCTTCCTTCTTCTCTTTCTGACATTGTCTTCTTTATGTTGTTCTGGTGCTCCTCGAAAATGGTTTCTAATAAGAAAATTCTCCCAAGTATCTCCTATGATTTTTAAATGAAACTCAACCAGTATCTTAACCAACCCATGGTGATGCATGGTGTTATCTATAAATTGTATTATTTTCTGCACGTTTGTGGACATCATTTTCAAGCTATTTAGAAGAAATAAGGGAAAATTTATTTCACCATTCTCTAAAAAAATCATCAGTAAATGGATATGGTATACATACATGCAACCAAACCTTCCTTCATAGGTGATAAATTTATGTAAAACTAAGAGCATGTTTCTCCATTTAATTTTAAGAGCTGAGCTGGGGATACATTTTCTAAAAACAGAGACATCCATACCTGGGTTTTTTAGTATAACTTTCCATGATTCACTGTGGAACTCCTTGTTTTTGAACCATATTTCGCCAAGCCTTGGAAGTTCTGTAGCTTCTGCCATGAATGACTCAGTAACTGTAAACTTGATGTATCCAATTTCCAATTCTGTGCCATCAAAAGACCGAGCAAAAGATTTTGTAATTTATTTGTGGAAACCATCGAATTTCTCTATGAATTTGAGCCATCCATCTTTCTGCAACATTTCCTTGATTTGAGGGTATCCTTCCATATACTTTGTTCCCACTAGTTCTGATCTAACTATCAGTCCCATGCCTACAAAGTTTTCAACCTTCAGAATTACCCTTCTCTGTTTATGAAATGAATTGGGCTACGAATCTGATGAAAGGTATCGAGGGTTTGTAGGAATAAATAGGTGGTAAGGGTTTTGAAGAAACGTAGACGGGTATGTCACGTCAACCAATCATGACCATTAATCATCAATGAGGGAGTCAATTATGGACTGTTATGAGACATAATGTGGAGGATGTGGCTGATCTGTGGTATGATGGAAATTGCAATCAAATAAAATGATGATCTATCAAGGAAGCATATGACCATCCATATTATACATGCTAATGTTTTAACCTTGCTATTAAAATACGTTTTTTCACTTTACCTTTTAGAACTAACCCTTTCGTTTGTTGTTTCTTTGGTGTTGATCCTTTAGGTACCCTTTAGCATGTTGGTCTTCAAAACACAATTCTTCAATTTCCTGTAATCATCATTTGTTTGTAGGATGTACAATTGTGTTAGAACTACTAAATGAAATGTGGCTGCAGAATAGAATCAGCTGCAGAATGGAATCAACTGCAGAATGTAGTCAGCTGTGGAATGGAGTCAGCTGCAGAATGTGATCAGCTGCAGAATGGAATCTGTAGAAAAAAAAATGAAGTTTGGTTTATGGAATGGAATGTAAGTGGAATATGATTTTGAAATGGAATGGAAGTGGAATATGACTGTAACAATGGAATGAGAGTGAATATGACTGTGGAATGGAATGAAACTGTAAAATGGGATGAATTTGCAGATTATGAGCTGCAAATATGGAATATGAATGTAGTTTTGTGTTACTACTTATTGCAGAAAAGAAAAGGAAAATATAGGATATCAGAAATCTCTGATTTTCACCCTGTATTTTTGTATAAGTATGTCAATCATTGATTGGTTTTCATACTTATACACTTTATATTATATATATAAGAAAAATAAAAGCTAAGTTAGTGAAGAAGAAGAATTCTTCTTCACTAACTTCATATTAGTATTATCTTGGAAAATCTTGATAAACTCTTCTCTTGAAATTGGCTTATGATATATTTTCAACCGATGACCATTCACAAGAAGAGATACCTTTTCTTCATCTATTTTCCTTATCTCCATTGCTCCATTAAAGATTTTTTCAATCTCATATGGCCCAAGCCAATGAGTCTGAAACTTTCCTTAAAAATCTTTGAATTTTGAATCAAACAAAAGTGCCCAATCCCCTGCTTGAAACTTCTTCTCCTTGATATAATTATCATGCCATTTAGCCATTTGCTGTTGGACTATACTGGTTCTTTGAACTGCATCTTACCTGATTTCATCAAGCTCATTTAGTTGCTCCAATATATGTTTCCGTGCTTCTGATAAATCAAGTCCCAATTGGACTGCCATCTTGAAGGTTCAGATCTGAAACTCTATAGGGAACAAGACTTGTTTTCCATAAACAAGTTCATAGGGAGTATTTCCTGTTGTATTCCTCCATGTAGTTATGTAGGCCCATAAGGCCTCAGGAAGCCTTTCTGCCTAATCTCTTCTGTGTAGATGTACAGTCTTAGTGAGAATTCCTTTAATCACTATATTGGTGGACTCTACTTGACCATTTGCTTGCGGATGATAAGGAATAGACTTTTTGTGCTTGATCTTGTAATTTTCCACGAGATTTTTTACCAACTTGCATGCAAAATGGGATCCCTGTTCTGTCACAATTTCTCTTGGAACACCAAAACGAGTGAAGATATACTCAAAAAGAAAATTAACTACAGAATGTTCATTAACAAAAAGTAATGCTTTAGCCTCTATCCATTTGGTGACATAATCAGTACATACCAAAATATACTTCTTTTGTTTAGATGATGGATTGATTGGTCCAACAAAATCCAAGGCCCATTTTTCAAAAGATTCAATGAGTACCTGAGGTTGTAATGGCATTTCATTTGAAGGAGTAGGTTTCCCTACCCTTTGGTAGCTGTCACACCTTTTGACATATTCTTTGGCATCTCTGAAGATGGATGGCTAATAATATCATAAATGAAGGATTGTATAGACTATATTCTTGTTAGCAAAGTTTCCACCACAAGGTTCATCATGACATTCCTTAATAATTTCAGGCATTTCATCTTCTCGAACACATCTTCTGATAATGAGATCTAGACTTGTTTTATACAATTCATTAGTAATCCATGAGTAACTTGCACTTAATTGAATGGTTTTTCTTTTCTCTCTAGGAAACAAATGTGAAGGTAATTTTCCTGTGGCTAGGTAATTAGAAATATATGCAAACCAAGGAGTTTCAGTAGCTATTGCAAAAAGGTATTCATTAGGAAATTTATCTTCAACTAGAGTGTCATCTTTGATATGTTGAATTCTAGACAAGAAATCAACAATTGTGTTTTGTTTTTCAAGTCGGTTTAGAATGGCGATGTTGAATTCTTGTAGGAGTAATAACCATCTTGTAACTCTTCCATTAGTAATAGATTTATTCATTAAATATCTAATTGCAGAGTGATTTGTATGAACAAAGGTTTCATAGCCTGTTATATAATGTCTGAATTTGTTGATAACATGAACAACAACTAAGAATTCCTTTTCAGTTACAGTGTAATTTAACTGAGCAGGAGTCAAATTATTTCTTGTGTAATATATGGCATAGGGGATCAAATATTTTTGTCCTAATACAACTCCCAGAGCTGTATCTGAAGCATCTGTTGAAATGTGAAAAGGTAGTTTCCAATTTCGATCTCTTAAGATAGTTGCTTCAGAAATTTTTTCTTTTAAAGTTTCAAATGCCAACTGGAAATCATGATTCCAATTGAATTCACAATATTTGGTGAGTAACTTGAAGAGTGGGGATGTTATTTTAGTGAAATTTTCTATAAATCTTCTATAATATCCTGTGAATCCTAGAAAACTTCTAACATCTTTTTGATAACTTGGAATTGATAGCTTGGAGATGACTTCAACTTTAGATTTATCAACTTTAATTCCATCTCCTTAAATGTGATGTCCTAAAACAACCCCTTCTGTAAACATCACAAAACATTTTTCATGACTTAGTGAAATGTTTGCTTCCTTACATCTTTTAAGAACATTTTCCAAACTTTCTAAAGCTTCTTCAAATGTATTCCCATAAACTATAAAGTCATCCATATACACCTCTACACAATCATGTATTAGATTAGAAAAAATTCCTAGTACTTCCCTTTGGAATGTTGTAGGTGCATTGCACAATCCAAAAGGAAGTACTCGGTAGGCATAAGTCCCCCATGGACATGTGAATGTGATCTTATCTTGATCTTTAGGTGCTACCTGAATTTGATTGTAGCCACTAAAACCATCTAGAAATGAGAAATACTTCTTACCTACTAATGTATCCAATACTTGATCTATAAAGGGTAAATAAAAGTGATATTTTAGGGTAACTTTATTCAATTCTCGATAATCAATGCATACCCTTCATTTACCATTCTTTTTGGGCACAATCACTAAAGAGAAAACCCATTGACTGTCTGAAATTGGGTAAATGAAGTTTATATTCAACAACTTTTGCAACTCTTCTTTCACAATTTCTCTAAGATTTGGATTCATCCTTCTTTGAGGTTGTCTGATAGGTTTACAATTTTCCTCAATGTAGATGTGATGTATACAAGTCTTAGGAATAATTCATTGCATATAAGTGTATTCCCATGCATATGCAAAAGAATGTTGTTGTAATGTTTTTATTAACTTTTCATGTTGTAATCTCTCCAAGTTATTGTTTATGCTTAAAATTTTCCCTGGAAAGGTTTCAACTGTAGAGCTACCAAATTATTCCATAGAATAAAGAGACATCTGCCTAGATGAAAAATATTCAATATTATATTTTTCCTGGAATTGAGGATGTTCATATTCTGGTGATGATTCAAAATTTTCCATAGAATTCAGGATTTGACTATCTTCAGTAATGGTTGAAATAGTGAAGAGAGGTTGCATATCATTTTCATCATCAATCAATTCTTTGTCATCTAACTCTGTGATTGTCTTTGCTGGAGGATATAGATTGAATTTCTTTGTTGAGTTACCATCAGAGATATATATGTCACTAGATCTACAACTAATGAAAGCATCAACTATAGCCAACCAAGGTCTTCCTAATATAGGTGGATGTCCCCCATAGATTGCTCTTAGGAGTTAAGATCATAAAATCAACAGGATACTCCCAAGAGTCTAAGGATTCTAAAATATCTTCGAACACACCATCTGGTTTGATTACAGATCTGTCTGCTAATTGTAGTAATGTAGGTGTATACAGAATATTAGGAAGCTTGAGTTGTTCCATGGTTTGTTTGCTCGTGATGATTATTGATGCTCCTAAATCAATCAATGTATTTATCCATTGATATGTGTTTTTACAACTGGACTTACTGGATCTAAATATTTTTGTATGGCAATTTTTCCCATCATTATGTCTGCAATTTTTCCTACAAGTTGAATTCTTTTTATTTATTTATTTTTTCTTCCTGGTTTCTTCATGCTCAACTCCTTTTTGTTTTGGCTAGAATTGGAATCTCTTTAATGGCCTGTAACAAAGGGATTTTGATACAGACATTTTTCAATTCATCTAGAAAATCATAATTGGGCAACATAATATGCTTTTCTACCCCTCTATCAACTTGTAATCTTTCAGGAAAAAGAGGTGTAGAAGTAGGTACTGATGGTTGCTCTATGATAGGAGTTGAGTTTATTGGTTCTTTTTGTTTTTAATTTTCAGAATTTTGGTTTGGAAGAGATATTCCTTCCTCAAAATTTTTATTTGGTTGTAGAGAATTTTCCTGAAAACTATCTTGTTCTTGAATAACTATAGAAGGATTTTTCTTTTCTAATATCCTATCAGATCTAAGTTGGACATCATTAAGATCTAGAGGAGTAATCATGTAGGTTGGAAATTGCTGTCCTTCTATCACGTAGGTATTTTGAGGATTTTTATTGTTGGGGTTTGGTAATGGTTGGGCAGGTAGTTGATTTGGTCTCTGTGGAAATGGTAGTGAAAGTTGTGGATTTTGGTTTTGGAGTTGTGGTTGTTGATTTTGTTAGATGGAGTGATGGACTAGCAATGTGAAGAGAGGAAATATAGGAGGTTGCATCTTGCCAAGAGATTGAGATTGAGGCCAAGGTTGTTGCCAAGAATTCCAATTATTTGGTGGGCGCTGAGTATACATTTGATTGTTAAAGCCTTGAGCTTGTGGCCCCTGCCATGGTCTTCTAGAGACAAAGCAAAGAGATTCTGTTGTATTTGAAGTTGTTTTTTCTTGAAAAACAACCTTAAGACCTGGAATTGAAGGACAATTTTTAGTCTCATGACTTTCTGAACAAATCATACAGGTCTCTATGACTTTTGAATCAAGAGGACATTCTCTTAAAGCATGCTTCTTTCTGCATTTGGGACATAAAATAGCTAAAGCATCAGTCTCGGCTTTCTGCTTGTTTTGTAATTTAAGGGTGTCTATCTGTTCACTAAGACTCCCTAAGATCTCTGTTTTAAATTCATCAAGCATGTTTCCAATTTCTGCCCTACTCACTATTCCAGTTGCAGATCTATTTACTCTAGCAAGAGAAGGATCTCTTGGATTTTTCTCAGTTTTTAAAATTCCCCTTGAGAGATGGATACATAATTCACCAATGTCAGATAATGGAAGTTGAGAGATATCCCCCTTTCCCATCATGTTGAGAATGTCTATCCATTCATCTCTAATGGCTTTTAATAAAAGAGCTTTTAAAGTATCTTGATCTAAATTATCCATTCTTGCTCTTTTTATGTTATAGTCGAATCTTTCAATTAAATCCTCCAAATTCTCATCCTCTTTTTGCATCATTTTAAATACTTGATCCTTGTGATTGATGGTTATGCAATAATCCAAATGTCTTTCCAAAAATGCTCTTTTCATGTCATTCCATGTTCTGATAGATCGAGTGATTAAACTCATGAACCATTTTAGAGCTGCTCTTTTCAATGTTGAAGAAAACAGTTTGAGTTTTTGAGAGTCTTGTAAATAATCATAAGTTCTGCACAAGACTTCAAATTCAAACAAAAAGGTTTCATGATCTTCACTTTTTAATCCATGAAAATTTGGGAGGACAGAAGGTGAGATATTTTTCATTGTGGCATTTGTTTCTTCATCAACTATAGGGAATCCAAAAGAACTATCAATTACCCTATTTCTTCTGCCTCCTTCTGCATTTCCTCTACCACTTCCTCTATCTCCTCCTCTACCTCTACCTCCTCCAAATATTACATTTTCTCCATTTAGAATTTCTCCTTTTCCTCCTTCTTCTCCTCTTCCTGCCATTATAGATTCTTCAGAGTTGATATAAGATTCAACTTGCAAGGTTAACTGCTCTTCCTCTGGTTTTTCTATAAATGGTATGTTGAAGAAATGATCTTCTTCTTCCTCTCCACTAGGAATTTCTAACTCTTAAGCTAGAATATGTTCTCCTGTAGAGGTGAAAAAGGTTATTCCTTTTGTTGGAGATCTAGGATTTTCTTCCTCTAACACTGCTTCAGTGGATGAAGTAGGAGATTCTCCTAATTGGATTTCTGACCTTAAAACTTCAAGAAGTCTATGGCTAGTGAAGTATGGAATATGAGTTTGAGATGGAGGTGTATCACTTCTTAGTCTTGGTGGAGTGAGTGGTGTTGTAGGGATTAAACTCTTGCCTCTAGCTATGAATTTGCCCCTAGAGTCTCTTTCTCTGCGCATATCATTTTTTTAGATGTAAGAAACGAGGTTACCTAATTACACTTCCCCGGCAACGGCGCCAAAATGTTTAGTCAATTTAATGTTTTAAATTGCTTACATAAATTATCAACCAAGGTTTGTAAACTAATGAAGTGTGGTGCGCTGTATGTGCTTAGTTAACTTTCTTCTTACTTCGTTGTTTGTATTTTATGTTGTTTTGGGGGTTTTGTTCTTTGATGTCTAAGAATGTTTAATCTAAAACTATGAAAGAATTTTAAATGAATCTAATTAATTTTAAGAAGGAAGAAAATGAAGTGTTCCTAAGTTAATCTATTACATAAAAATAAATCAAAGACTGTTGGCGAGTTAAAATCTAGTCCGAAAAAAACAGAGTATCTATCTTGATGAATTCTATATTAGCATTAGTCCTATTCCATTGTTCTAATTCCTATAACTGAGATTGAAATTGCAGCACTATTATAAGTGAAAGCAGAAAAATAAAATAGCTAATGTATGTTTAGTTACTTCAGCGTTCAATATGAAGTATTACTTTCTTGAGATGGTGTGTAAGCAACTATCTATACCTTAACTTCTAATGTTCTAGAAAAGCAAGTAAGGAGTGCAAAGGAAAAAAAACTAAGGTATGCTTAGTTATTCCATCATTCAATATGAAGTATCACCTTCTTGAGATGATGTTAAGTAACCAATTATACTTAAAGATTTAGAAAAACAAGTAAAATATGCAGAGGAAGAACTCAGAAATTGTATGACTTAGACATTCAATCATTCAATTTAGAAACATGATAGAATCAATTTCTTGGAATGACCTTTAGGAACATCAATGATACAATTAAATGAGGATCTAAAAGTAAATGTGAAAGCATGTAAAGCTAACTGTAAAAAACTAATGTATGTTTGATTTACTCCAACATTCAATGTGAATTATTACCCTCTTGAGATGCTGTGTAAGAAATCAATTATACCTTAGTTTCTAAGTTCCTAGAAAGCAAGTAAAATGTGCAAAGGAAAAACTCAATAACTGTATGAATTAGACATTCAATCATTTAGTTTAGAATCATCTTCTTGAAATGACTTGTAGGAATATCCATTTATATAATTAATTGATAATTCTATTCTAAGAAAGTAAATGACAGAACAATAAGGAAAACTAGATAACTGTGAATTCTTATTACTTCAAACTTGATTCAGTTTGAAAATAGGAAGATCTATCTTCATGAAATGTTTTTAGAAGAACAAGGCTTACACAGTTATGATCTAAAATTATGCTACTGATCAAAAATGGAATGAAGCATTAATATACTCAAAAAACAAAATTGATAAAAATAGAGTAAGGAAAATTAAACTAAAATCAATAAATGAAAAACCTCCTCCAGTGTAGGGTCATTCTACAACTGATTCGGTTGAAATCCTAGTTGGTTAAAGATGTAAGATGTACTTAAGCAATAATTGGCAACACAATCCTTGTATTATGATAGAACGAAGTCTTAATACATAATGTATCATCAAGAGCTTAAAATTGAACTTAAAACTTAATTACTTTTGGTTCTGTACTATTGGTATTTAAAGAAAATAAACATAACTGTCTATGAGATAATTCTACTATAGGTGGCTAATTCGACTTATAGAATTGAAATTGGACTATTTAACTCTTGATTTGCTACGATAAAGAAAATCAATATTTCTTCTGTTCTCGGCCAACATTCTTTGACCATGATCTTAGGCCTTCTTTTCTATCGATCTCAACCAGGTGAATAGGACAAAATCTATGTGGAGATAATTCTGGAAATTCCCATGTGGCTTAATTCTCCATTTGACACCTGGAACTTATCAGATCATGAGAGTAGCTACAGAATCCACGATTAGCTATAGAATAGGCTGCGTTCTGTAGCTAAATTGCAAAAATCTATTCAAATCGAAAGAACATGAGAATATAACAGGGAAGTCAATTAAATGCATTCCTTAAGACAAAAAATGGAATTTATCATTGATTGGGGTATGTGATCCTATGAGAAAGTAAGGGGAAAAGGTGAGAAAGGATGTCAAAGAGAGGGTAATTCTGAGAACTAACATCACGTCTCACTTTTTCTGATCAAGTATGTGCCTCCAAAAAGAAGATGAAATATTTTTAAATATATGCATGAGGATCTAGTGTAAGGGCAGATAAGATGTTCCAATATAGGTTATAAAATATAGATTTCCTTTTCATCACAATGTGGGAATTTTCAACATAGGTGTTCATTGTTTCATCATCAAATATAGGCTCCCCATTTGAATCTAACACTACAGAAACCAATTATTCCTTCTCTCTCATATCCCTTCTGCTTATTTGAACTAGTATCATTATTACAGGCCTTTGGGTTCTCTCTCATTTACCATTGAAAGTGGATGTTGCTCTTCTATAAGGGTGTTCTTCTAGGAGGAATACCCCGGGGCAATCATACACTGGAATTCATTGGACCATCTATATTTTAGAGAAGTTCCACAACATTTACATCCATAATACCCTTTTGTTACAAGACCTGCAAAATTATTTTATATAATATGCATGGCAAATTAAAGAATATCATGAAGATCAGAACAATTAGAACGAATTACATAATTAATATACAGAACAATATTGTTATGTGTATAAAAAAATGAATAAACATGTAATTTACCAGAGAAAACTCCTAATCCTGGATAATCATGTGTCGTGTAAGCACATATTCCATACAACATAAAACTTCTCTATGCTATGATGGGTCTTGATACATCGTATACATTTATCCCATCCTAAAATTCCTTCAATTCATCTACCAGTGGTTGTAGGTAGACATCTATATTCTTCGCTTGTCTTCTACAAGGGACTATGAGAGCCAACATAAGATGTTAATTCTTCATGAAAACCATGTGAATATTTTTATCTCAGCACTACGACGTGCCAAGAATAATAGTTGGTGTTTTGGATGGAATATGGGTTGATGACATCTATGGCTATGAAGCACGTCAGACTTCAGATTTCATCCTCGAGAATTCTCATGTATCCTATATGCTTCATGGATGTTTAAATTTAGATTCACATAAATCAAACTTTATCTATGCAACTTTCTGTTGTAATTTATTAAACCCTTTGTTTAATGATCTTCAACCTGTTGTAGATACTCTCAACCTTTGTCAGAGTTGATTCAAATCTTGGTTAGTGTAACTCTAACAACCTTTTATTGATTTTATTCCCTTCAACTTTGTTAGTCAATGAGATAAACGTACAGTTCTACTATGGTTTACTTCAACCTTTGGTTGGAAGCTAAGGCTCAATGGACCTTACTAAACCTTCTAATTTGGCCTTTTCAAGGCGCTTACAGCCTCTTTGACCTCAAAAGGTAGGGTAAGGCTTTGGCCTATTTAAAGCAACTTTCCACAATGGGCGTGGGGTATTACCCCATTTGAAAGATGGCCTAATAAAATTAGGCAAATATGCCCTGATAAAATCAGGGCTAAATAAAAAATAAGAAGAGACAGTGACCACCTCAGATGGCATGGTAACCCTTATTTAAGTTCACATTAAGGGGGCATAGAGGGTCATCTAATAGTACGGAGAACTATTAGCTCTAAGTAAGCTATAATGTGGCAATAAGGACCACCCTGAGGGCTCCTCATATGGCCTTAGAAAGGCCCCTATCCATAGGTTATCACTAGACTAGTAGGGAAGCAGCCTACTAGTTTGACGACTTAACAACTTAGCTCCTGAGGGTTGGGTGGTGCGTGAATCCAAACCAGTGACCTAACTTGAGGGCATCGCGGATGCTCAAACGATGGTGACCTCCTGAGGGGCATCTTTTGCTGGAGAGCTGACCTAACTTGTATGGGGTTGACAGTAGTGATTGCCTAGGAAGTGGGGCTCTTGCTCCCATTTCCTCCCAACTCACTTCTGTGTGAGGCATGCCATCCCTACAACATAGCTAATTCTTTGCAATGAAAGAGCCTTTGAATCCTTGGGATTATAGGCATGCACCTCAATATCTGAAAAGGAGGACCACATGATTTACCCTTCTTTTTTTATTTATCATACCTATCATGCCCACATTTCAGACATATATCTTTGTCTGCATATTCTCCTCTATATATAATACAATCATTTGGACATGCATGATATGATATGTACTCAACACCCAACATTTTCAACAATTTCTTTGCCTCTTTGCAGCTACCGGGCAAGACATTATCACTCGAAAGAACCTTATCTTTGAATAACCTGTAGTTGGTGGAAAATATTAAATGTACAATGCCAATAATTATTCAAGTTCATGAAATTGACCATTTTTAATGTTGATTTAGTGAAAATATTTCTCAAAATATATGATCAATGTTCAATTACCTCAAAAAATTATGAGAAACATGCATTCAAAAAAAGCCAAACTTTGCTTTCAAGTTGTACAAGAACATCATTATCCCCAATTTGGTAGAATTTGATTGAATTCCGGTGTCCAAAGAGTAGGGGTGGTGGAAGCAAATTTAAAGCTTTCGAAAAAGGTATCGTAGATACGAGTATCATCCCATTGTCGATCATCGTTATGGAATGCATGTAACAACATTGTCTCCATGAAAATTTTATCCCTTAAGTAATCATCCATACCAACTCTCTATTTTAGTTCCTCCATTTCCAAAATTTTTACTTTATGAATAACTACTATTGTTGTAGTCATTCCTATTTGGTGAATCTAGACGTAGTGGGAATTGAATCGCTGGTTTATTCAACCATTCTTGGTATTGTTCCTCTCAGAGTTTTTCTCTTAATTCAGCCTTGTCTCAATTCGACATTGTCGTGGGGTGCAACAGAAGATGGTAGGTAGGTCGCTCATCATCACTAGAATCCTAATAGTTTCAAAAAATATATTTGAGCATGATTAGTACAATATCGATGATATCAATTAGTAAGCACATCAATGCATGATTAACTGGTTTGACGTTGAAATAATCACATTATACCAATAAATTATTACCATCATTGTCCTAGGATTGTGGCTAGAAGATGTCATGTTACAAATGGTAGGGTGAAGTGGTTCTCCATTTTCATCTACCAATAGCGCCTTGCGGTATGATACTCCTGATAAGAGCTTTCAATGTTTTGGAACTATTTAAATATTTTGTGCATCTAAACTTGATTCTGAATCTGCATGAACCTGCAAATTTTTATACATTAATTTTAATCAGATTAACATGGATAAAATAAATAAATTCAATTAGATAATGAAAATATAAATAAAATCTGTTGTAATTATTTCTGGAGATGGACAGGGAGAAATTTGTGATGGACTTTGAGAAATATTATGGAATGAGTTGGATTTTGAAGAATTTTCCATTTGATATAATTATGAGATTTTCTCCTTGCATTTGAGAAAAATCAACAATAAATTTTGGTGTACATACCTAAAAGTAATTTCGGTGTGTTAAAAAAGGAGCTATTGTTATTGGTGCTAATGTATTGTTTAACACACCGGTGTGGTTAGTTAGCAAACACACCAAATATCGCGAAAAAAAAGCGGTAAACTGAAAAATGAACGACAAATGATTTTCGGAAATATAATTTCATAATATTTAAATAGTAAAATCTATTCATTATTTCATTATTTTTGCCAAAATATTCAGGGAGGGATTTGCAATAGAGACATACTTGGAGCAAGAGAGCACTAGCAGCAAAATACTTTCGAAGAATATCACTATTCAGAGAATCAGAATTTGAAACATCTGGTGATTCACACAAAAACCCTGTAGTATAGTAAAAATGTTAAATTTTACTGTAATAATTGTTTCTTTTATAGTTTTTGTTAGATTTAATACATGCATAGTAAAAAATTTTAAATTTTACTTTGCATTTTAGTAATAAAATCATTTACAATCTCTATTCATATTTATATTTAATTAAAATTCAAAAAAAGAATCCATTCTTACATTAAACCCTTGCTTATTCTTGTTTATGTGAATGCAAAAATTCGAAATCAGGGTTTTTCATTTTAGATTTATATGGTTTGTATTACTATATATATAGGCGTTTGACATCTAACCTGGGGGGACCACTTGCAGAGTAAGATCCCAAAACCTGTCGGCCCATTCATGATCTTTTAAAAACAGGTTTTGTTATTTGGTACACCCTGATTAATATAGTGTGAGGTGTGCTCTTTTAGTATAATGGGCCAGGAGCGTATTGAAAAAGAGAATTATTTGATAAAATTAGTTTCCATTTATTTATGTTTATTTTTCAAAATAATCGCTTCTGTTAATCGGTGCTCCCGTATTAATATAACACACCAGGTCTCCTATTGACAAAGAGCACCATACAATGTTTATACTATATTTGTGGTGCCTTTATAATAACATATTGCACCATTATCCTTTAATTTATTTTTTTCGGTGCTAAAATGTGAACCGCACTGGTGCGATTAAAAGAATAAACACACCAAGCATTTAATTTAGATAGACACACCGTTTTCTTGATTTTTTATTTTTTTTTACCTAAAAAGTATGTGATTTATTTCTAGAATATATTAATGAATGGTACATGTTTATATTTATAAAAAAATGGCCAACAAGAGTTCAAGTAACAAACATACTGATAGCACATCCAGAAAGTAAAAAAGGCAAGTTCTTTGTATATTCTATACAAAAATTATTATTTTTGAACTATATGTAAGTTTAACTAATATGTATTGTTTAGTGTGTGTTATGCAGAGCCACAAAATGACAAATATCAATAAAATTCTTTCTGATCTAAGACCAGAAGAGCATAAAATATTGATGGAAAAATTGTAGAAGGATGAATCCAGTGAATTAAAAAATATTGTTGATCCAATATGAGTTTGTTTTTTGAATTTTCATTAATAATATACTTAAAAATATTAGATAACATGTTTTAAACAATCTGTTAATTCAGATATGTTTAATGTTCTACAAGGACCAACATCAAAGGAAATGAATGTTATTCTAAGAAAAGAAAAAAAAATAGAACATGCAAATGAAAATGAATTGCTCGTTAGCTCATCTGGAGTGGTGCTAGAGGTTAACGAAAGGGGGAAACATTTTTACAAAAACTTGAGGGATCTATTGGAACGAATGAATAGATATTCTTTCCACTTACAATGCAAAAATCAATCCAATGATTCCAAGAACCAAATTTGATTTAAACTACATGAAGATTTTCCAGAGAATTTGTCAATGAGAAATGTCAGGCTTTTAATAGCAAAAACGCACGACAACAAAAAGAAGCATTGAAAAAGTAATATTCCTTTAAATGTTTTTCTAGAATTATATGTATATATTACTACAAAGCAATCATTTATAAATATCACTTTTGTTATATTTAGTTTTCATATATCAATATAAAAATTTAATAGTTTATTGTCATGTTACCTTTTCAGGAATATTATGAAAATATCAAAGGATGAACAAGCTGATATCAGAAATATGCCAGTAGGAATGTCCAAAAAGGTGTACAAGGAGATGGTCAAAGAAATGGACATAATTGCATCACACGAGGATACATCTCAACAACAACGTGCTTCAAATGTAATATGTAATCATTGAATTTTTTGATTAGGTACAATAAATAAATAATTTAGCATTAAATATTAAATTTTTAGTATTTTCATGCAGAAAAGAAAAGAAAATGGAACCCATTCAACACATAAAACAGGACGACAAGGAAGAAAAGGGTTGATATCTAAGTTTGTGAGTAATTGTTACTTCCTTATAACAACTTAACTAGATTTCATTTTTATATATTTTAAGTTGTTTTACATGAATCATCATTGATACAAAGAAGAACCATCAGAAGAATTGATTGACATTGGGTTAAATATGGGTTGTCAATATATGTTGGCATATCAGAAATTAATTGTGGAATTTGTAAGTATCTATCTTGTTTTACTTACCTGCATATATAATTAATAGAACACAAAAATATTTTATATTAAATCTATGATTTGTTATGGGGTATAAAACTTGTAGGAAACAAAGTATGAAACTACGCCAACAAAATAATTGTTGAAAGAAGACATGAAAATTGGTTTTGAAAGAATGTGTATAGTTCACGAGTCATTTCTTGCCATGGCACCTTTCTTTTCGATTTACATTGATGTATATTATTTAATATTTCAATTTTTATTATTCTCACCAATCGAGATACACTCATTATACTCTATTTTTATGTTTGTATATGGAACTTGAAGAAGAAGAAAACAATGAACACAATGAATAAAACATTCCTCCAAATAACCAATTCATGGTAGTAACTCAAGCAATGACAACAATTCCAACGAAGAATGATGATCAATATGTTTGGATATCATAGAAAGGTGTTGTATTTTTTGCAATATTTGTCTGTGAAATCAGAAATTTTGTTTAATGTAATGGACATAGTGTTCCAATTGAAAGACAAAGGGTTACCGATAATTGTCCCTTTTTGTATGAAAAAGAGTCCCTTATTCATATATAATAAAATAAATTTTAATTTATTCTATTGTGTTCTCCATTATCACTATGAAATGTTACACCACTCATTAAATATATGAAAGATTAAATATTATAATGAAGAGATGTGAAATATGATGATATAACAAATTATTCAAAATGAAAAATTCAAAAGAACTGATAAAAATTTAATTGATATGAATATTGTTATAATATATGTGTCGAATTTTCATGAATAATGAATTTTAAAAAATCACAATAATTGCACTATCATAGGTCGATGTTTCTAAAAAATAGAAAATGAACATTAGTGCATGTGTATGATACTGCACACTAGTGCATTTATTGACGTATGAGCACCACACCAAATACCAATACCAATTAGAACACCCGGTGTGATTTATCGACAACTATGACCTGTGTGGATAGGCGTTGCATGCACCAGTATGGTTTTCCTTTAACGCACTGATGCATTTTTACACCTTAATGGCCCGGGGTGTGTATACAACCAATACTTATCGGGAGGAAAGAAGGTGCATGCACCGGTGTTATTTGGCCTCAACTTACCGGTGCTTTCGTATTTGTAATGCACTAGTATTGTTTTCATTAAATGCCTCGGTGCTTTAAAATAATAATCTGAATAACACCGGTGCATGAACCTTCTATCGACGTAGTGCATATTTGCTGGTGACACGCATCGGGACGTTGCATTTGTAAATGCCCCAGGGCTTCATATTTTTTTTTCATTCGCGGTGCTTGGTATGTTTACCACATCGGTTCGTATCATTTAAAATGCACTGGTGCGTTTACACATGAAGAGCACATCGATAAGGAAAACATTTGTAAAAACCTTCGACCGCCCAATTTTTTTTAGTTTTGTTGAAGTTATATTAGTAGCTCCGTCAAAACCTATGTTACCATAAACAGATGTTGTAGAAAATGTTCTTTTGACATTTTTGGCCAATTTTATAACGCTAAAAATGTCCTTTATAAAGTCTGCTAGAGGGTATTTTCCTTGTAGTGTTCCTTTTCCAATTTCCATATCCAGAATAAACCATATGAACACCCACAATAGGATGCTTTTCCTAACATTCATCTTGGAATACATGTCCCATGACCTTGGTTATCATTTTTCATTTATCAGCTTTTATTACATGAAATTTTCACTAGGGTTGTTATAGAACCCTCCCCCTTTGGGGAACACCATCCTCAGTGTTTGAAGAGTGTTGTAAGGAAAACATACTGGCCATGAAGATTTATAACTTAGCTCATAGTAGTATTTACAATGATCAACCTGCTGAGAAGAAACCCAACATGACAACATGAAAAATATAACATCGTAATGATATGACACCCATACCTCTTATTGGAGCTCTATAACATAGCTCATGGAGGTATTTACATCCATACACATATGTACATATACTAAAACATCATACCAACATATACTTAAACATTCTCTCAACCAGTGAATAAGGAATGATACATGGTCCGCATCTAATCCACCGTATCCCATGTAGCTTCATCGAGCCCAAAGTGCTTCGATTTCACTTTAACCTGCTCAATTGATCGATTCCGAAGCATGAGCGTATTTCTCTACAAAATTCACTGAGGTTCTAGCTAGAATTTTCCTTCTAGCTCCACCTACAATACAGACCAGTCAATCTGAATGATCGCCATCTTTAACATGCTTATTAAGAAATGACACATGGAAAAAATCATGAATTTCACTGTGAGAGGCATTGCAAGTTGATAGGCTACTAGCCCAATCCTCTAAAGAATCCTAAAAGGGCCACAAAACCTCGATGCTAGCTTGGCACATGATCCAATCCGTAAGGAGATATTCTTGGGATTGATGTGCAATTACACCTGTTCCCCAACCTGAAACTCCTTAAAGAACCTCTTATGATTTTCATAACTCTTCTGCCTGGGCCAGTGCTGCCTTTATATTATTCTTGATTACCTACATTTCCTATTCCATTTTCCCATCATGTTTGGTCCAATCAACACCATATTGACTGGATCACTCCAAATGATGGGAGTATCGCAATTCCCACCATAAAATGCCTCAAACAGGGTCATCCTAAATTATTATTGGTACCCATTGTTTTAAGCAAACTAAACTAGTGGAAGATACTCTTCCCACTTTCACTGCAGATGCATCACATACATCCTCAACATATCCTACAATGTCCGATTGACCCTCTATGTATGTCCATTTTTTTGAAAATAATAAGTTGTATTGAAGGCCAACTCTATGCCCAAACCTGCAAATAAATCCTTCCAAAACGTGGAAGTAAACTTTGCATCCCTATATGACACAATATTCTATGGAACACCATACATTCTAAGCACATATGCAATGAAGACCTATGCTACATCACTAGCTAAAAATTTAGACTTCACTGGAATGAAGCGTGCTACCTTTTTCAACCTGTACAAAAAAACCATGATGGAATCATGTTGTCTCACCATCCTTAAAAAAATGTGATAAATTCCATGTAAATGACCTCCCATTTCCACTCTGAAATTTCAATCGGTAGTAATAATCCACCCTTGATTCTCACACTCTTCTTTTACTTATTAACAATCGAAGCACCTAGTCACAAACTCTACTATGTATCTCTTCAAATTTGGTCAATAGTATAACTTCTTTACTACGGTCAATGTCTTATGATAGCCTGGGTGACCTGAACATCGTTTCACATGAAACTCCCTCAAGGTCACGTTCTTTAGCTCACTGTTGTCTGGCACATATATCCTGTCTCTAAACCTGACCAATCAATTTATTGTGAGGCGATAGTCCACATCCTCTACACCTACACCTATACATGTACATGTACCTATACTTGTACCTATGCATGTACCACTACCTATACCTATACCTGTACTCTGCTACAACTTGTTCATAATATCCATATCCATGTCATCCTGTTAACCTACCTGCCAGATCCTATCCTGTAAATTTGTCCCATAGGAACTCATGGTTGCTATGTGATTTCCCTGTATCCGCCTGTTAAGAGCATCCGCGACCCTATTATCTTTACCTTTAATATAATTGATCTCAAAGTCCAACTCGTTGATTGTGGCCAACCATCTATCTTTCCTGGTGTTCAGATTAGGTTGGTCAAATAAATACCTCAATCCACTGTGATCAATCATCAATACAAACCTCCTACCAAGAGGATAGCTCCTCCACATATTTAATGCATGTATTATTGTTGTTATCTCAAGATCATGCGTTAGATAGTTCTGCTCTTGCTCATTCAATTTATGTGACTCATAGCATACCGCATGTCCATCATGCATAATGACTCCACCATGTCCTATCTTGCAAGCATCTGTACATACTACAAATTCTTTGGTTCTATTTTTGATCTTTAACACTGGAGCATGTGTCAAAAACTACTTAAGTTGCTCAAATATGGCCTCACACTCCTTTGTCTATTGAACCTTCTTACCTTTCCTCTGCAATGATATATTAGGATACGAAATCTATGAGAATTTCTTGATGAACCTCCTATAATAGAATGCCAATCCCATGAAGGATCTCACCTCATATACATTTCTAGGAGTTTCCCACTCCATGATATCTCTTACATTTTCTAGATCTACTATGATGGCCTCCTTGGAAACAACATATCCCAATTAATGTATCTTTGTCTGAAAGAAATTGCATTTTCTAAGCTTAGCATACAAGTGATGCTCTCTTATAAATCTCAAAATTGTTGGTAAATGTTCGACATGGTCTTCCTCATATTTAGAATATACCAATATATCATCAATGAATATAATAACAAACTTGTCCATATAAGGATGCAAAACATTATTCATCAAACACATAAATGTACCTACAACATTAGTCAAATCGAATGGAACGACAACAAACTCATAATTCCCACACCTGGTCTGGAAGGATGTCTTGTGAATGTCCTCTTCCTTAATGCATACATGATGATATCCAGATCTCAAATCAATCTTTGAGAACACTGATGCTCCCTTCAGCTGATAAAACAAGTCATAAATCTTCGGAAAAATATACTTGTTCTTGATGGTCACTGTAACACCCCCTACCCACATCTACCTAAGTAACTAGCCAATCGAGCTAAACATGTGGCGAGATGTTACTATAATAAGATTCAACCTCCTTTGTGACCTTAAAGAACTGGAACCAAAATAAAACACAATGTAGATAGCTTGTACAACAACCAAAAGCACCCCTAGGAGGTAACCCAACCACTCAGGCCTCTTACCCATGGGTTATACTGAATTTTTGACCCCCTTTGAGCCATAACCGTAGGCATAGAATTTCATTTCAGAGGCTAAATAGATATAGCCACAGGCATAAAATTGCATGCCAGTAGCTAGGGCCCCAAATGATCAGTTTCATGCATGCGACTTCAGGATTTGAGCCACCTTTTTAGGCCCAGAGCCCATGTCACTAACCAGAACCTCATGAAAAATTTATGGATGTTAAATAACAATATGACAATGATACAGAAGAAATCACATTAACAAGAACTCATCTGGACCCCTCCTAGCCATGAAATGCATTTTTTCAAACATGTCCCAAACATTGAATCTACAAGTGTAAACAACAGATTTAAGCATAGGGGTCTCATACTTATCTGAGAATCACTAAGAAGAATTTCTCCCTTACATCATTAACTACAATACAATCTATTTGACCATAGATACATTGTGAATTCGTTTACAAGTAAAAAAATTGATAGAGCCATAGATCATCATTGATAAAATACATGCTTCTAACCATCACAATAACCACAAAAATACAATGGATACAATATAAATAGAATACACATAGAAACCAATACATTTTCATACCAAATACCAAAGGAATGGGCCCTTTATTACTGAATGTATAAAAAAACTAGAGGTGGGAATTCCACGTTCCACCCGACCATAGATTGGCTGAGCCAAATATCTCTTCAGCCAATCACCCTTGTGCCATATTCCAAGCATGAATGTGGGACTCAAACTAAAAGAACCAACCAGGGAATTCCAAGGCTAAGCCACCTCACCCTCATCAATAGAAATCGACATTTTCTGTGATCCACACCGGATGACTAGGCCAACACCATAAACATGTTGTAATTAGCTTTACCATGATCTACACCCGATCAGTAGGCCAACACAAGCATGTATATCACCATATTCTCTCTGCCTAAGCTGTGAGGAATTTTCTCGTCTCCTGGTCTCTCAGGATTTACCATAACCCATAGTATGAATCGGGGGTCACTAGGAGCTAAAATGAGACACCAACATCTAGGATTTACCATATATCCCACCATTCATCAGCAAGGATTCCTAGGAATAATCAAGGGAATCTACCTCTCACTATTTACCGCAATCCAATCCCGAATCACTAGGTCCTAAATCGAGGAAACACATCTTAGGCTTTACCGAAATCCAAACCCAGATCATTAGGCCCTAAGAGAAGGAAACACATAAACTGATTCTGTGTCATAATAATATTAATTTTCAGAGATCCACCTCACTCATCTTTGAATCCATCCGGTAATCCATCTAAACCAAAACATGAGAACTCCACAACACCATGGATATATAGAAATGGAAATGCTAGGCTAAAAAAAATTTCGCACCAGTGAAAAACCATGCTAAGGCATAAAATAACCACATGAAATTCCATGCATTCAAGATCTAGGAAGGAAAACACACATGAAAATTGATACCTGCTAAGAATCCTGATGTAGTTGCTTGATTCCTACTCCTCCTTGATTGTTTCCTCCTTCTTCTTGCTTCCTTTCCTTTCTTGGTACAATGCCAAAGTTCTCCAAGAAACTCGAAGTGTCCAAGAGTGAGAGAGAGAGAAAGACAATAATGAGAGAGCTCCTAAAATGCACTGATGAAAACTACCAACTGATCCTCAGAAGCCTTTTTAAATAAGAGGCCTCTATTTCTTCATTTTCCATTATTTTCCTTAATTTTCCTCCTCACATGTAACCTGTGACCTTTCATCTCCCTTTTCTCCCAATTTCCATTATTGTCATTAATAAATGTGCCAAATATGATATTTTTCCTTTCCAAAGCCTTTTCCTTTTCCTTTACCAATTTCCTTAGCCATAATAAACCAAATTAACATCCACTTGGATATTTTTTCCAACATTTAGCTTGGAATAAGTGTTCCATCAACTGTGGTCTTACACATTTTTTACATGGATTTTTAGTAGGGTTGTTACAAAACCCTCCCCCTTGGGGGAACACCATACTTGGTGTTCAGTGACACCTACAACAAGAAAAACCACTGAAAAAAACATACTGCACTGAATCTTTATAACACAATCATTACAGTATTTACAATGAATAATCCACTCAAAAGCAAAACCATCATGATACCGTGTATTGGAGATTTATAACACAACTCATTACGAAATTTATAATAGTATACACATATACACATATTTTCAACCAAAAAATAAAAGGATATGATGGACATACCAGCAACAAGGGAATTCAGAGGCTCACACCTCCACCCTCAAAGTGGTACGAGGATACACTTCCTTCCAAGGAATTCCAGAATCCACTGTCATAGTCAAAGTTCGCATTCAATGTCCAACACTACAATCTTTTGCTATTGCACCCTCAGTTAATAGTTACCAGCTCATTGTTCTAGGGCACACTCCCAATGTGAATCTGATTCCATATAGAAATTCTAATGAAAAAAAAAATCCATCCCCGACCTTCCCTTCTCCGCTGTACAGTCTGTTGGGAAATTCAGTAACCCCCTTCCGTGTAGTCACTCACCTTCCAAGTTCCTCAACATCCACTATCTTGGGCGATCCATCCCTTGGCAAGGCTTCCTCACATTAGAAGGTCAAAAAACCAAGGCATATATGTGCCTCAAAACCATAATACCAGTAGCATGATCATGGAAATCAATGGGAACTATTGGGTACCAGTGTCCCGCAATGGCCCTACTCCGAAAGTGCTTTACCAACATACCGCTGCATTTCCAATTCCTTTTGTTGTTGTTGCTAATGCTTGCAATCAGTTTCAATGAACAAACCGAGCACTTCCATGCTTTCTTGTACCAGGAACATAATTTCCATTAGATTCAAAATAAATTGAAATAACTTCACATCATATCTCATTGGTGGCTTGTCAATAAGGCACACTTAAAATCATGTTCACTTCCTTTCACACAAGTAAAACTAGTTGTTTGATCAAATCATCATGTATAAACATATCACATCTGGTTAGCTAAAAAACTAACCATCATAGGGAAAAATCATGAATTGCATTAAATCACCATAAACCATAATCATAAATCACATGTAACCATCATATGTTATAATCATAGATCACATGCATAATAGAAATGAAATAAAATACTGATACTTATCCTTCATCGGTCCTTAATTTTTCCTTTGTTCTTTTGTACCCATACCAGATTAGTTCCCACACCTGACAAACACCCAGTGCCTTTTATTATCTTCAATCATGTACACATACACACAATGTACATCACACCACATACACCCACAGAAGCCGTACAAAACCACCCAATATATACACCCACATCGGCATACAGCACATACACCCATACTCGATGTACAATACAACAAAATACATATGCCTACACCGACATAAAACACATACACTTACACCCAATGTATAATACAACACAATACACATGCCTACACCTACATACAACACATACACCTACACCCGTGTACAATACAACACAACACATACTCCTACATCTGATGTACAACACAACGAACACATATGTCATGATACCACTACTACACCACGCACATACATAGTACCGCACGTCCTCAACACAAAATGTACAACATGAACATGATACCACATGTATACCAATACCATATGCACAACATGTACACAGTACCATTCGTACACAACACTACCTGCACAACATGTGCACAACAACACGTGTATACGGCACCACTTGCACAATTTGTACACAACGCCAATTATACACTGTACCACATGTACAATGTGTACACAATGCTACATGTACACAACACCACATGCACGACATGTACATGACACCACATGTACACAATTCTAAGTTCACGCCATGTACAGGAAACCACTTGCACACAACATCATAGCACCCTGTGTACAACACACACAAAACACCAATTGTACATAGCACTAGATATACAACATGCACATAGCACCATACATACAAAACACCACATATCTAACATGCAAACAACACCATATGCATACAACACCACATATGCAATATGCACACAGTACTATATGTACAAAGCACCACATATCCCACATGTACATAGCACCATCTATACCTAACACTGCATATGAAAAATACACACAACACCATATATACAACAAGCATACAACATCAATACTACATTTGTTGCATGTACACATCACCATAGGTACAATCATTGAATATACAAAAAACACAACTTATACACAATAGTAGTACTACACATCCATATACCACACATTGATCCCACAAGTAACCTTGATTCTAGCAACTTTCCACCATCCATGCTTGTCCTAGCACACATATCACACTACCTTCACTTCGCTGATGTACCCCTCAGCATCGCGTGTACATAACATCAACATAGGCATAGTACAAGAATATAATATCAATTCATGTCCACATGATACTAACCTCATAGCTGTGTCAGAGTTACTCTTCCCACTTGATTCCCCCTAAGAACAAGAACCTCTTCATTCCATTCACTTGCATAAGAAAAAATTTCTCCACGAGAATGATCCTTGAAAACCATGTCATACAGTGACATAGATAGATACATACATACATATATATAATCATTAGCATAAATCAATCACAATCTTGTCATAAAATTACATACATGCATACATACATGTATACATATATAAAACCAACATAATCATGATCACATCATAATTACTAGATAGAATAAGGTATAGGTTAAGAGAAATTCCTCATTTGTGCACAACATTGAGAACCACGGTTCCCAACTTACCCAAGGCATCTAATACCTCATATCCATTTACTTTACCTACTTTGCCACTGTCCATTTATCCATTGGACTCAACCAATCCAAAAATATCATACTATTACCTTTTGTTGTGCTTACTCATGCACCGAGCTTCATCTGAGTCTCACATTACCTATTGGGTACCACGAAGATCTTGCTAAGATCCATTAACTCTCCTCTTTCCCAACCAATTCTCAAGAATATCAAAACATAAAAGGCAAGAAAAATATGTAGCAATAAGATGAAAACAAAAAACCAAAATCAATAAGACATCGCAACAAAGTGGCATGATCATGCACTGGATGCAATCAAAACTACAAATCAAGTGCATCAATCTCCAAGAGACCAAAAGAAAAAGACCAGAAACAACCACCATGACTCAACCCCATGGTTCCCAGTGCTTCCCAGGGAAATATCAAACTGAGCATTCTTTCAATACTTCATGGAAATCTCTTTTCCATGCAATCCCTGCATCATACTGCAAGAAACCCATAATTGTCAGCGCATAATTAAATATAAAAATATACCACTTATCTTACCTTATTAGGCCAAGCACACTAACTTGTAACTAAACCCACATGTCAGCCATATGTATCAACATCAAGAAAACACATCTATCAAATCAAAATAAACTTTTACGAAGAATAAAAACAGTGTCATAATCAACAATCAACTCACATTCATCGGCCTTAATACATAATGCTATGACTTTCACCTACTTACACTCAAGTATATACCGAATTTCTCATCACATATTTGTTAGCACGACCATCTTAAAACAAGATCATTCCTTCAAGAAATATTATAAACACATACTCATATCATACAAGTAATAAAACATTTAGATGATAGATAAATTACATAATAGACACCAAACACTGAAACACTGAATAAACGACATAATCAAACATTCAACACTAGTACATTTGGCGGAAATTCTGACACTTGGTTCCGACACTTTTGACCAAATGTCAGAGATTTCCCCAATTTTTTTCAACGTTTTCAAATCCCGCCCGAAAACGTCGCTATACCGACGTTTAGAGACAAGTGTCGCAATACCAACACTTAGACAAGGTGTCGCAATTACGACTTTTGAAGGAATCCGTCGCAATACCGACACTATGTCCCAAAGCGTCACTATTACGACGACTTCCTCCAAACGTCGCAATTGCGACACTTAGTCTAAGTGTCGCAATTGCGACGTTTGGAGGTAGTCGTCGCAATAGCGACGCTTTGGGGCATAGTGTCGGTATTGCGACGGATTCCTCCAAACGTCGTAATTGTGACATTATGCCCCAAAGCGTCACTATTGCGACGACTTGCAAAAATCAAATGTAAAAATCAAATGCGCGGTCATTTGAAATGCGTGCTCATTTGAAATGAAAAAATCAAATGTAAAAATCAAATGCGCGGTCATTTGAAATGCAAAAATCAAATGTAACTGAGGAATGAAACTGCTTGCTATGAAGACAAGTTGAGGAATCAACATCAAAAGCTAAGGTCCTGGTATCGCTCGGCTAAGGGGTGAAATAAGCATAGGTTTGAGGTAGAAATCAAACACAAGGTCACTTCATTGTCCGGGACTGGAGGAGTCAGAAGGATATCTTCAATGACATGGGTTGTGTTTTGCAACGTACCTAATGATTGTCCTTGCTCGGTGGAAACATAGTTACCATAGAAAAGGGTATGGTTTGTGTAATAAAAAGTCGAGGTAATGGACAACTTGGTAGCATCATGGATGCGTTCCTTATAAACAGCTCGAAAGAACTGATCACGTCTTGACTGTAACCTCAATTTCTTCTTCCTATAAACATTGGGCAAAGCAATTCGTCAATGGAGCTCGTGTTACCCATGATATGATGAGGGAGCTCTTAAGTCAGGTTAGATTCTCTCTACAGCTACTAGGGACTGTCCATTCATCTACTGTCACCAAGCAGCGGGTGAGGACAAACTCATGCAAGTGCACAAGTTTGGAGTATCAAGAAATTTGAGGTTGAGGTACTGAGTAAAATAAGAAACACATTGATATGAGTTCATCCAATTGAAGATGGGATAGATCAACTATTTCACACTGTGAAATGTACTACAGATGCAGATCCAAAAAAATCTACAACTTTATAATTCGTATTACAGGTGCAGATCCAAAAAAATTGCAATTTTATAACTCGAGAATTGCCAGATCTACAAAGATTTGGGAAATTTTAAAATAGAATCAGCAACTAGTCGATTAGATGGCTCGATCACTACCAGCAAAGAACAAAGATTCAAAACTAGATCCATAATGGTTGAAAGAAACTATATGCACACTTGTATGGCTCAAAGAAAACTCCAAATTTATATGGTTATCTGGGCAATTTTACATTGAAGAGCCCTTTTAAATCCAAAATTGAAAACTCATTTTGTTTAAGATCTACAAACATCTGTAGAATTTACAACAAATATTTCATAGATCTACAAAGATTTTTAATGAATTTTAGATCTAGAGTATATTACAACAGATCTAGGGTTCTTTCGGGTATCTTCCAGTGTTGAATTTTTTTCCCACAAAACAGAGTCCAGGTAGGGATAACAAGGCAACTTATGAAACAATCTACGTGGATAAATGTGTCTTATCTCCTTCACCAGTCATGCATGCTTTATTTACCATGAACACCTCTGATTTGATATTCATTTGCTGCTTCATCCATTTCACTTAGAAAAAGGATAAGGCTATCCCATGAAGTGCACCCTTTTGGTGTCTAAAACTAACCCAAAGTCTGCCCTTATAACCTACCAGCAGGTGCTCTATATGCTGTTGTCTAGCAACTACATACACATTAGATGAAGAATTTGAGGATGGATCAATAGAAGAGTTCACAAAAGCACATAAAGGAGAGCCCTGTGCTGGGCATAATTAAAAGCAATAACAATCTATAAAGCTACACTCCTCAGAGGAACCATGGAGTGAAGAGTCAAAGACAAGAGAACCATTAGCTAAGGTTGTTGTAAGGTTGTTGTATACTGATTTCATTTGGTTGTTGTATATTGTTTGGCAAGGAGATTAGAGTGCCTTTGTCAAAGTAAAACCTGCAGGCATTTTACATAACAGGAGTTGCAATCTGCTACTTCTGGTTTTTCAAGAGGTTGCATTTCTAGATTTCCTCCTGGAGTTTTTCATTTCTGCGCTTCTGTTTTGAATGGGAAATTTCCCTTGAAATGTTTGTTAACCTTGTGAACTCAATTCAATTATGCAACATCCTTATTCTTGCAGGGAATTTTATAGGAAGAGGAGGCTGCAGTCAGCCTCTCTGCAAATTGAATCACTAGAAATATTAACTTGACTGAGTTAAATTATCTTAGCAATGCTGTAATTTAGTAATATGGATTTTCATCTTACAGGGCACTGGGTTCTGCTGGGAACATATTTTCCACAAACGAAAAGGAAGTTGCTTCACTTGTTGGACCTGGATCACCATTGGAGATGATCGAGCGTATTGCAGAACTTGGAGCTGAGGTTTTTCTTCTAGTATATATTAAAATTGTGTTGCCATCTATTAGTTGTTTTGAGCTGCTGCAAACTCTCTGGAATTGAAATGGTAATGCTAATAAAATACAAATTGCAGGTAGTGACTCTTAGAAGAGGCCATTCGGGAAGCATTTTTTATAGGCAAGATATTAGTACTAAATTAAACATTCATATTAGGTTCGGCCATCGACGGGGTAAGAACATGCCAGGTAACTTAGGTCTTGCAATATGTGCCAGTAACTATCTTTTCAACTGTACTAAATGCATTACATATGCAATAATCTTATTTCATAACAGAAGCTTGTTGTGCCTGATTTTTGTATTACTTTATTTTGTGTTGTAACATTCCAAGGGTGTGGAACAGACCCACATTTCCAGAGATTCCATATTCTTATTGACTATAGCTGAGATTTTATGGATTATAATTGAGACTATGTATTTATGATTTTAAATAAAAACATTCATGTTGTTTAGCAGCTTGTTTCAAGGCAGGGGAAACAAGAACATTTTTATTTGTCGTCTCGATTATTGATTTTATTTTGTATAGATGTAAAGTCATGTTGTCAACTTTTCCTATTACATTACCAAATCATTCATATAGATATAAATATATGCATATATGTATATTTGAAGAATGTGTTGTGGTAAGAGTAGTACAATGAATGTGAGTAGCTAACTGGTTGTTTCATTTTGTAGTTAATACCACCTACCTTCAACAGTCTAACAAGGAAGATGCAATGGCTAGAATATGACTTTTTCCCTTATGAAGAAAACTTGATGAATCTATGCATTGACTAGTTATTGAATTACTATCTGCAGGGAAATATCTTTGTATATATTACACAAATTTGGTTTGAAAACCTCATTTGGTGGAAAACCATTTTTATGCGACGATTATATTACTTGGATTGTGCATGAAATGATTCATGTTTACAATTTTGTCAGATATTACGACAACTGAAGCATGAGAATATCATAGAGATGCTAGATGCATTTGAAAGTCCACAGGAGTTTTGTGTTGTGACAGAATTTGCGCAGGTATTTATGATTGTATTATAGCATGTGTGTACTCTTTTATCTTTCCAGTTTGAAGTATATCAGCATTAAAATTCTGTTCCCAAAGCATTTGATATAGATCATAGACTTATAAATGATTTTGATGATAGGGTGAACTATTTGAGATTCTTGAAGATGAAAAATGCCTTCCTGAAGCACAAGTTCAGGCTATTGCTAAGCAACTGGTATTTTAGTCTTTATTTTATGCATTTGTAGCTGCAAGTCAATTTTTGTGTGTGTAGATTTTCTCAGTGTTTTTAGTGGTTGGATTAACGATATTTTGGATTAAGCGTGACTTCTTAAAATCTTGTTTCACTGTTTATTATTATTTTTTGAAAATCCTTAGTTTTAGGACAAACATTTTGTTCATGAATCTACCTCCCATTTGATGAGGAATGTGGGCATAAAGGGGTATTTGTGATGAAGAGTCTGCCAGGATTATATAAGTATATTTTTGGAGTTAGGTTAGATTGAGAATTTGAGGGGCAGTTGTGTCCTGTTTGGGAAGGCTTGGACTATCTATAGGTTTAGTCACCGCATTCGACGTCATTTATTTCGAAAGAATTCTAATTTTGTTGAATCTCAAGGATTGGTGAATTTAATGGTGAACTGATGGTGGATTTTACAAGTTTACACAAAATATACACTCAAAATGGGAGCCAACATGGCCTTCCTGTATGTCACAGATCATTGCTTAGTGATTGCAAATATTTAGTTTTGAGCCATTTGTAAGCCTTTGGCATTATATACACTCAGTATTGTATTCACTTTGGATGATTCATTATAAGTAAGTTTTTGATGCATTTCTTGGTACTATTGATAGCTTATAAAACTTAGATTTTGACAAGGTATTTTCTGAAATTAGAGCTAAGCAATTTTTGGTTGCTTAATGATGTGAAGAATATATCACCTAGGGCATAATTTGGCCTCATGACAAGGTTGAGGTTCCCTTTTATTTTTGGATCTTTATGTTTTTAGTATAATATAAAAGAAAATTGTTTCAAAGTTCAAAGTTCAAACACACACACATATAAGGTAAGCATCCTGTGGGGTATGCTTACCTGAAGTGCCCTCCACTGTCTTTGGCATATTTAGAATCATTAGAATCAGCATCCGCTAACCTTAATCCATCAACATTCCCATCAATTTCTGAAATCAATTCTCAACTTCAGTTTATACCTACCCTTCCCCTCCAACTTATCATTCCTACTTCTCCATCAATAGCTCCTCTTTCTACGGATTCGCCCCATGAGGCTATGTTTACAGAACAGATTTGTAAAGTGAAAATTCTGTCAATCTAATATTATTTTATGATAAACTGTACGTTTATCTATCCGTGGGCATTCTTGACAACAAAGTTACAAACTTCATTATGAGTTGTCCTGTACTGTTCCTCTTGCATACAACTTTATGGGTTATTTGAGGGCCTCTCTGATGATATGCAAATAATTGTGCATACTGTTGTCATTTTTTTACCATAATTTGGCCACTATAGTTGTCCTTCAATTGTGTTGTACTGGGCATTGACATCAGAGTGCCCGAAACATGAAAAATCCACGGAAATTTCTTGTTTCTCACTATGTTTTAGTTCTTGTCAGTATGTGTAGTGAACTTCAGTAATGTAATGACTTCACTGCTAAGGTTTAGCATCGTAGTTCTAGTGGTTAGCCTATCTTTTCTGACTTTAATGTCTATTTTTCTCCAGGAAGGGCTCTTGGTATATGAATGCAACTCTATGTGCAGCTATAATAAAGAATGCCCAAACCGGGTGCTGCAGAAGGGAGTGCAAGTCAGAATTGAAGTATATAAAACAAAGCATAAGGTGTTATTTTTCTTTTATTGAAGTTCTAGTATTGGTAGTGAATTAGGAGCATTATTTAAATGTAATCATGGTCTAGAATGTAAATAACTTCACTTGTTAATGTCAGATGCATTTTTTCAAAAAGCAAAAGCTTGGTTTCAAAATTATCAATAAACCAAGGTGCAACAAGACCCCAATTCTGTTTCAATGTTTTGGTTTGTCTTTCTGTTTGATTTTAGGGCTAGGCAGTTAGAGTTGCACAAGAAATTTCACGTGGGACATTCATTTGTGAATACCTTGGAGAGGTCTTAAATGATCAAGAAACAAATAAAAGAGGAGAAAGGTAAATTTTTATCTTGTATTAAATTCTGTTTTCCTATTTCTTCATCATAAATGGTTCTCTAACTGAATGCACCTATTGCTTACTGCCGCTGCTTTTCTTGTTTGTTCTAAATTACTACTATTCAGGTATGACAATGAAGGTTGTAGCTATCTATATGATATTGACGCCCATATTGATACAAGTGATTTGATTGATGGTGTACAACCCGATCTGATATGTTTTGAATTCACTGCTGATCTGTTTCCCATGGAAGCAGATAACAATTTGAACTGCTTGTAATTCATACTGTATACTATTAAAAGTATAATTTTGCTAGCTTAAAGAAAAAAGATGAAGTCCGCACTAAGGAAACTACTTGCCACCAGAAAAGGCAGCTATAAAAAAATATACATATACAAAGAGAAAAAGGAACCATCAAAGAGGAGATGAATGGTCACATAAAACTACACCAGTGAAAAACACTCAACTCCCACCCTCTGTAGTCAATGCCCACAAGCACAAAAATATGTTTTAGCAGAATTCACAATCGTAGGAGCAGCCAAGGTTTCTTGCTCCCAAGTTATATGTCCAGATGCATACAAAGCTCTCATTACAGAGTGATATGCACGAAGTTCTAATTTATGTACTTTTGCTGCTCCTTTCTCTTCAGTCAAAGATTTATCTTGCCTCCGGTTTGGACATTCACATGAAGACATAGCATCATTGAAAGAGCTATAGACTACAGGTCGTGATGAATGCTTTTGATTTGAACATAAAATATCATTTGACATATAGCTACTACTACTACTAGCAACAGAACAATGACAACTCTCAGCTTCCTCAATTGAATGATTTAATCTGTCTTCAAATGAAGACATGCATACACATTCCTCACCCACATGTTTTCTGGGGAAAGGAAAGGTATCTACCTTTTCTAACAGAGGACGTGATGACTCTCCCACTGCCTCATGGTTCCTAGATTTCTGGATTGCTCTCCTTTTCTGAGGAGTAGCCTCCATGTTGAAGAAATCTTCCTTGTATGCAGATTGCATTTGAATGCCTGGTTTTCTCTTTGTAGCCTTTAAAGAGACATGAGATGTCAAAGGGTTGCACAAATAGGAATCTTTTTTTTCTTACTGTAGCACTTAGAAGGCCTGTAATAGCAGTTACATACAGTATCAGCTGTGTAACAGAGGCAGTGTCACCCATCAAGACTGTAAAAATGCTAGGCTTGGGTTGAATTGGAATTTGTATTTTAATATCTTGCATTTGACATAAAGGTAGTAATTCCTTCCAACCATGGTCCAATTTTCACTACCAATCCTGATCACTAATTCATCAAATGCTTGCTCAAGGACTGCAAAAATATTATCTGTGAATATGACATTAATCTTACGAGCTTTTGCTAGGGGATGAAATGTGTGTAACTGAAAAATACCCGTTGCTACCAAAGATCCTGTATTTGGTTCTTGGTTGTTGGAACCTGATGGAGGTAAGACCCACAATCCTGGGTTTTCAAAACTTTATTGCCCAATCAATTTCACAATCTGGGCAAAGTCAACCCGTTCTCATTTCTTGAACTGGAAAATTTAATAAACCTCCAAACCAAAGTCTGGAAATTCACAATAATCTCGATTGGAAATTTCAATACTGTGCGGAACTAGTTCACTTTCCTTCTTAGGTTATAAAACCCTCATTTCGTATCGCCTGCATTTGTAATAAGATCCAAATTTCATAAAGGTTCATTTCATAATGGTGATCAAATGAGCTTTATTATAAAGTTCATTTGTTACCATAGGCCCACGCACTTATATCCACTTACGACAAGGCTCCCCCTTTTATCACCTATGATTTCGCCCACTATATATATATATATATATATATATATATATATATATATATATATATACACCTGTATGTTAGCTATTATTTGGTTACGAATCCAATTCATAACATAAAAATGCCGTTCATAGCACACATAACCAACTGTTGATTAGACCCTGCAGTGCATTTAACATACCCTTTCATTAATCGTCGCCTCCATCCTACGGCTGGAAGGCTATCGCACTACCACTCCATCATCCGACAGTAGTCACGCGACCCAGCTACACGGAGGTTAATTCTCCAAACGCGCGCGATATAGATGGTATCACAAAATCACTCAATTACACGTGTCCATCGCTGGAGTATATCGCGTTGTTTTTATAAAAACAACTCACCACCTTCGACCTCGCGCGATACTGCCAGGTTTGGATTTAAAAACCACCTTTACTGTTCAATGATCACGGTTCCACTTCTTTCCTTCAGGTTTCCATCGCTCTACAGTTGAACAACCCTCGCCAATTTACAATCCTCCTTGGTTTCGGATTGCGGTTCTCAATGCTGGTCTAATTCATGCATCAACCACGCTATGCTGTTCCAGCACGAATGACCTCATCCACGAGAAGTAGTTGTGATGCAATTACAGGGCCAGAATTTATAATCTGGCACTTGACAGAGTAGTTGTCAAAAATTCCCTCCAAGTATGGGTCCATCGGTTCTCCTGTATGATGATTTAAACCAACAATATTGCCTTTGTCATGCTCCACCTGTAGTCCAACCAAGACGTCTTGAGTATCTAGTCCAGAATTTTCTGCCAGAGTCTTGGGCACGACCAAAAGTGCATCAGCAAAGGCTTCAACTCCTCCCCACCACAAGCTAAAACCAATCTCTCCAAATTGCGCCTCTTCGCTCTCCTCAAAGCTACAATCCCTTCTCTTGCAAGAAGATCGAGTGACATAGGATCTATTCCCTTTTGATTGATCACAACAAAATTGTTGTCAGTGCCATCACAAACTTTCTTCTTTAGGTTAATGATCTTTTGAATTTTCTCATCTACTTGTCTTCTTTCTGCTAAAACCATTTTCTCCCTCTGCTCTGCATTTGAATAAAAGAAACCTACATTTACTTCACTCTTTTCATATTCTAGAGACATTGCAAGTCAATTCATTACAGTTTCGAATTCCTGTTGTCATTTATCGAATAACCCATACTACAATGACCGTGGGCTATTTCATTTTTTTAATAAAAATTTAACCTGCCGTCGCTCAAACGATGTAGTTTGCGAATGTAGATTTGAGCCCTGTTCAAGATTTGCATCGGAATAAAATTATTGATGATGTGAGACAAGCCCTCCCAGCAACATCTGCTAATGGGCATTCAAAATATTTTCATTTTTTTTTATTTTAAATTGAACCCGTTGTTGCTCTTCCAACACGCTATAAGCGTCGGTATTCGTAAGCGTCGGAATACCGACGTTACATTTATAAAAAAAAATTACCATGCCGTCGGAAAAGCGACGTTTGCCAACGTCGAAAGAGCGACGTTCCCAAAAGCGACGTTTCCAAACGTCAGAAGAGCGACACCACTAGCGTCGAAAGAGCGAATTCTTCTCAATTTCGGTATTACGACACTTCAAAGCGTGGTTAGCCATAACGTCGGTCTTTCGACACTATAAGAGCGTTGTTATTGCGACACTTTAGAAGCGTCGTTAGCCATAACATCGGTATTGCGACACTTCACAAGTATCGCTAGTGCGGCACTTCATAAGCATCAGTATTGCGACGCTTTTGCAAAACGTCGGAACAAGTGTCGCAATACCGACACTTTATGGAAGCATCGAAAGACCAACGTTATGGCTAGCCACGCTTTGAAGTGCCTCAAACTGTCACTCTTGCGACGACTAGGTGTTGGAAAACTGACAAATTGGCCGTTGGAAATTGGGCCAAATTTACTAGTGCAAGTACAAAGTATACGACATAAGCAAGCTCATACCTTAATGTATCTGAGGGGGGGATATATTGTCTGCACAATCAATCTAGTTAGCACGATATAAATTCACAACACATCATATCAAACACAAATAAGATCATGATATCCATAATAGTAACTAACTAAAATGTTCACATCATAAGCTCATAAACATTTCTCATTCATGCATAAAAATCACAGATGCATAGTCAACCTAGATTACTATGACATAATATCAGCAATAAGTTTAATTATACTTGAATTTCATAACCCTAACCAACTGCATAGATCAATCCAAATAATTATGATACACATAACATCAACATATTAAATGATATAACCCTAATAATCAAGTTAATACAATGCTTGACTAACCAACACATGTACATATGATCACACTAATTGACTAAAAACTATCATGTATGTGACCATAAAATCATTAGAATGAAAGGCAAACACATAAACATAATGCATATGACTACGTTGATCAACTAGCACTTATCACATCTATAACCGTCATAATAATAGAATGACAAACATATAAGTAACCCTAATGGTTACAACAACCATGAATCGCATACCTGCTCACCAAGCATGCAAAATTGTATGACGATCTTCTCTTACCCCAAATTATAGTGTCGCAACTTCAATTAGATGATTTGCATCTCCTACTTTATCTCAACCAACACATTAGTATCATAACATACCAATATCATCATGATGACCTTATTCACAACAACCTCAATCACCCAATGAAAAATTTACCATATTCACCCACTTGACATGTATAACCAATCATGAACGACCAATGAATGTTCAACGTATGACATCACACAAGAAATAATACACGGAAAACACTGAAGCATGATAAATATGTAACCCTAGCATAAGAAATAAATGCATGTACAATATGTAACAATATGTAAGCAAGTGTGCACAAACACTACACAAGCATGAGAAACACATAACCAGTCATATACTCATAACAACATGTTGATAACAACACCATCAACACTACCAGGGTGATGCCACTGCCACCATGACCCACACAACATGGATTCAAAAAGCACATATAAACCACAAGTATACTAAACACATATGAAAGCAACATAAATGCATGATCAACACACTACTCATCTAGTCCTAGGGTTGAGCCATGCTCTGATACCACTCTGTAACACCCCCTTCCCACATCTACACAAGTAACCGGCTAACCAAGGTAAACATGTGATGAGAGGATACTATAACGAGATTAAACCAACTATGTGACCTTAAGGAAGTGGAACTGATAGAAAAGAAACCTAGAGACTGTTTACAACAACCACAACACCCCCAAGAGGTAACCAAACTACTCAGGCATCTTACCCCTGTGTCATATTGACTTTTTGAACCCCTTTAAGCCATATTCACACGCATAACATTTCATTTTAGGGGCTAGAAAGCTATATTTGCAGGAATAACATTGCATGCCAATGGTTAGGGCCCCAAATGCTCAGTTTTGTGCCTACAAATTTGGGATTTGAGCTACCTTTTCAGTCCCAGAGCCTAGGGCACTGTCCAAAAATTCATGAATACTTGAGGGATGTTAAATAGCAATAGTAAAATGTTATGAAAGAAATCACATCAACAAGAACCCATATGGACCCCTCCTAGATATGATAAGCATTTTGTCATACATGTCACAAACATTGAATCTACTGGTGTATATAGTAGATTTAAGCATAAGGGTCTCATACTTATCTAAGAATCGCTAGGAAGCATTTCTCCTTTACATCATTAGCTAAAATACAATATATTTTACCATAGATACACTGTGCATTCATTTACAAGTAAAAACATGGATAGATGCATACATCATCACTAATCAAATACATGTTTATAACCGACACAATAACTTCATAACTACAATGGATACAACAATAATATAATCCATATAGAAACCACTATACTTTTATATAAAATAATAAAGGAATGAGCTCTTTATTATTGAATGTAAAAACCAACTAGAGATGGGACTTCCACGTTCCACCCGACCATAGATTAGCTGAGCAAAATCTCTATTAAGCCAGTCACCCCCATTTCATATTCCAATCATGAATGTGGGAATCAAACTCAAAGAACCAACCAGGACATCCCAAGGCTAAACCACCTCACCCTCTTCAATAGAAATCATGCTTTACTGTGATCCACACCGGATCACTAGGCCAACATCATAAACATGTCATAACCGACTTTACTGTGATCTACACCCGATCACTAGGCCAACACAAGAATATATATATAAACATATTATCTCTGCCTAAACTGTGAGTAATTTTCCTGTCTCCTAGTCCCTCAGGCCTTACAACAACCCACAGTCCGAATCTGGGATCACTAGACCCTAAACCAAGACACCACCCTCTAGGCTTTATTGTATATCCCGCCATTCACTGACAACAATTCCTAGGCCTAATCAAGGGAATTCACCTCTCAAGATTTACCACAATCCAAACCCAGACCAGTGGGCCCTAAATTGAGGCAACACCTCTCGGGCTTTATCGCAATACAGACCTGGATCACTAAAATCGAAGCAACACATAAATCAATTTTGTGTCATAATAATATTAATATTTGGAGATACACCTCACTAAGCTTCGAATCCATATGGTAATCAAACTAAACCAAAACATGAGAACTCCACAACACCATGTCTATCCGAATATGGCAAGGCTAGGATGAAAACACTGCCACACCTAGAAAAACCCATGGCAAGATATAAAATAACCACATGTAATACCGTGCATACAAGATCTAGCAAGGAAAACACATATGAAAATTGATACCTTCCAAGAATCCTAATGTAGTTGATTTATTACTTCTCCTCCTTTCTTGCTTCCTCCTTCTTCTTTCTTTCTTTCCTTTCTTGGTCCAATGCCAAAGTGATCCAATAAAGTTGAAGTCTCCAAGAGTCAGAGAGAATAATGAGAGAGCTCCAAAAATGCATTGACAAAGCTACCAACTAATCCTCAGGCCTTTTTATAGAAGAGGCCTCTATTTTCTTCATTTTCCATCATTTTACTTCATTTTCCTCCTCACATGCAACCTATGACCTTTCATCTCCCTTTTATCCTAATTTCCATTATTTTTTATAAATAAATTTTCCAAATATGCCATTTTTCCTTCCCAAAGTCTTTTCCTTTTCCTTTGCCAATTTCCTTAGCCATAAAAAACCAAATTAACACCCACTAGGATGTTTTGCCCAAAATTCAACTTAGAATAAGTGTCCCATCAAGCGTGGTCTTATATATATTTTTACATGGATTTTTCCCAGGGTTGTTACAATCACTTTGTTCAGCTGCTTGTAATCAATGCATATCTTGAGAGTACCACATTTATTCTTCACAAACAATACCAGTCCAACCCATGGTGATACACTTGGCCTAATGTATCCCTTGTCTACAATTTCCTTTAATTCCAACTTCAACTCTACCAACTTTGGTGTGCTCATCCTATAAGGTGCCTCAGATGTTGGTGCTGCCCCTGGTACCAACTCAATAAAAAGTTATACTTCACTATGATGTGTAAAATCTAAAATATCTGCGAGAAATAGATCCTAAAACTACTATAGAATTGGGTAGATTCTCAAAACATCTACATCCTCAACTTCCTTAAATTTTTCACTAGAAATGTGCACTGCAAATAACACACACCCTTTCCTGTGACTGCGGTCAACCTACATAGTTGTCACCATTGTAACCGATATTTATTTCTTCTTTCCCTGTAAGACTCTTGGTTCCCCATTGTAATCCAAGCACTCAATAGCCTTGCCACAAAAATATACCTTTTTCATGTGAAGATATAGTCAGTCCATACCCAAAAGCATATTATATGATCCCAATGATAATACGTTCAAGTGTGCTGATGTAGGCATACCAGTTAAGTCAAATGAAAAAAATATTATCCAATGACGGACTCTCTTCTTGGTACATGTAGCCAACTACACTAACCAAAGATTGTGCATGCACTTATTTATTCAAACCACACTTATCCACAAGGTCAGGATTAACATAACTATAATTATATCCAGGGTCAATAAAAATAGAAACAACTTGACGACAAAGCTTACCGTCCATCTCGATAATAGATGTCTGGTGATCTTCCTACCTATTATCTAGCACTGAATAGATTCTAGGAATACTCTGTCCAACATCTCCCACTGTCTATGCATCCTCCACACTATAGATTTGCAGTATACCACCCCGATGTTGTGCAAATCTCTCCTACGATGATATTTGCCACAAGTCCAACACTATATAGGCTTCCAACCTTCATCCTTATTCTACTCATCAGATCGATGTCCCTATCCTATGCCAGATGTATTGAACTTCTTAGGTGGTGCAAAATTCTCTTTGTTACTTGTATCCAGAGGTCTTTCTCGCTTCTTGTCCTATTTTCCTTTATTCCTTGCATTACCTTTCCAATCTGGCTTAGTCTAAAATATGCACTTTGATCTCTCATAACAATGCTTTAGTTTCCAAATAGCCTCCTCCAATGATATAGGCTGATCAAACTCAATCCCATATTTAAATGCTATCGGAAACCCACTAATGAATCTCTGAATCTTTGCTTTCTCCTCCTTGAGGTAAAGCACATATCACAACAACTCCAAAAATCTTCTAGTGTACTCCTCATTAGTCATAGATCCCATATTTAATTCATAAAAATCATTTTCCCTATCATCATAGTATCTCTTTGATAGATATTTATTCCTAAATAGTCTCTCGAATTTTCTCCAAGTCAATTCCTCCTCATAGATATCCTTGGCATTCTTCACATCTTCCCACCAAATATCTCCTTTACCTCTAAGTCTGAATGTAGCTATTTTGGCTTTCATGTTTTCTGATTAATCATGCAACCTAAAGAACTTCCTCATACCAAGACACCATGCCTCTGCATCTTGTGGTTTCTTCATCTTTCTTTCAAATGTGGGTGGCTTTTCTTTCTTAAACTCATCCAACAAATATTCCCTGTAACTCCTGCTATAAGGATGATGATAATGGAAATCGTAATGTATGTGAGAATGAGAACTAGAATTTTACCTGTGTCTATCACCTCTACTATCCGGAGTGTCCAAGAACCTTCAATATCTAATCTTGTCATATCTATCTGACTTGTGACCACTGAGAAACCTACTACCATATGCCCCATTAGTCCCATCCTCCTGTCCATAGCTGATCGGAGGTGGTCCCTCTCACTGCAAATTTGACGAACTCTGAAAGATTACCGCATTGAATTCTACTTTTTTTTCCTGTGCCTATATTGTTTTGTTATTATCTGCTTTACAACTCCTTATTTATTCCTTGAAAATTCTCAGTGTGTCTGCTAAATCATATGAGTTCCCAACACCATGCTGCTCATCTAATTCATAGGTAGAATCTCTGTAGTCTGCCATATTTATATTCATTTTGTTATCTTTCTTGCAAGTCATACTATGTCAAATAAACCAAATCACAATAAACCAACATACCTTAGCATAATTTCCGGAGGATATATCATCTGCAAGATAAACCAATCAATGCAATGGATGTATAAATATACTCATATCAACATATAAATAAACAAAAAATAGGTGTATCAACACATAAACAGCATTCTAGCTAGAGTCCAGTCATCAATGCATGACCATATCACTACACATACCATGACCTCATGCATGAAAAAATCAACCATACCAATGTCCATGGACAATATGCAAGCATAAATATGGAGAATATCAAGCATAAACAACATGTAACCAAGAATAAACAAAAAATACATGTAACAACATGTAACCAAGCATGCACATACAATACATGTAACAACATATATGTAACCAAAGTTTACCAAACATGCACAGACAAAACATGTAACGTATTATAACAACATGTAACCAAGAATTCATTCATGGCGACACATTCCATAACAACAACATCCCCTTTCACATGGAGACTTCACCACAATCATGACCGACACCATGCACATACAACCAGCATATAGAACACAATGATGATTAGCACACGTGCAGCCAACATGAATGCATGATTAACACACACCTCCCAACCAGTCCAAGGGGTAAACCATGCTCTGATACCACTCCGTAACACCCTCCTCCTACATATACCAATGTTTTTGGCCAACCAGGATAAGCATGTGACGAAGAGTTACTATGATATGGTTCAACCTCCTAGGTGACCTTAAGGAAGTGGAATCGATAGAAACAAATCAAACATACCTTCCACATTAGCAAAAAATATCCCACGAGCCAACCCAACTACTCAGATATCCAATCCCTTGGTCTCACAAAAATTTTAGACTATTAAACCCCTGAACGTTCCCTTGATATGGGCAAGGGTGCGTCTAGGAGGCTTTGGATGCTCCCACAACATAGGCACGCATGCATCTAGGGACCTTTTCCCAAACCTGTGCAAGCGTCCCTAATATTTGAGCCACTTTTCTAGGCCCAAAGCCTAGGTCACGGCCAAGAACTCAATGACAAGTTCAAAAATGAAATATAACAACACAATAATGATGCACAAGAAAACACTCGAACAATGACTTGACTAGACCCCTACTAGCCATGACATACATTTCGTCAAACATGTCACAAATATGTAATCTGTAGGTTTAAATTAAAAATCTGAGCATAGGGGTCTCATACTTATCTGAGAATCGCTAAGGAGCATTGTTGCCTCATCGCAATAACTACATTATCATCTATTTAGGCATATATACATTGTTCATTCATTTACAAATCAACACATGATGCGAACCATACATCATCACTATCATAAAATAAATTCATAACCAACATATAGACAATAGAAATCACAAGCATATAACAACCATATAGCCACATAATAACAAGCATATTTACCCATCAATATAAGAGGAAAATAGCTCTTATTTCCATCATAAAAATTCAACAAAGTCTAGGAATTTCATGTTCCACCCAACCATAGACATGACTAAGCCAAATAACTCTTCAACTAGTCACCCCCGTGCCATATTCCAAGAATGAATGTGGGATCTCATAAACAAAATCCATCAAAACAAAATTAGGGCTTCTAGAGGCCAAACCACCTCAACCTTCAACTAGTGATTACACTTCACGGTCAGACATCACAACCATAACTAGATTGGTCTCCACCCAAGTTTTCCAGGGCTCTAGAGTGTTTATTCCAACCAGGGCTTCTAGGACTAGTAACTCAACCCACATTTGTCGTTGGGCTTCCATAACGTTTTTCCAACCAGGGCTTCTAGGACTATTAACTTAACCCACCAAGGGATTCTAGAGCAGTTTTCCAACCAAGGCTTTCAGGATTAGTAACTCAACCCAAGTTATTACAGGGCTTCCAGAGCATTTGTCTAAATAAGGCTTCTAGGAACTAATAACTCAATCCACATATAAATAAACATGAGAACCAACCAGAAAAAAAACTATGAAAATAAACCCTCAATGCCATTGCAATCGAGGAAATGGAAAGGCTAGGAAAGTATACTATCAATCTAGGAAATCTTCCATGCCAATGAGAGATCATGACTAAGAAACCACTTTCATACACCATGCATGAAAAAACTAGTAAGGAAAATATACATTCAACTTGGTACCAACAATAAAAACCCGTTATAGTTGCTGATCCTGATGTCCTCTTATGCCTTCCTACTCTTCCTTATCCTTATTTCTCCAAAAGTCCAAGTATTCCACACTCTCAAACAATGCTCCAAGAAAAATATAAGTATTTAAGAGGATGAGAGAGATAGAGAGAGAATAATGAGAGCTCCAAAACTACACTGAACAAAATCCATAAATTGATCCTCAAAAGCCTTTTTATTAATGAGGCCTCTATTTTCTTCATTTTCCATTATCTTCATTCATTTTCCTCCTCATATGCAACTTGTGACCTTTCAACTCCCTTTTCTCCTATTTTCCCTTATTTTCATAAATAAATTTCAATAAATTCCACTTTTCCTTACAAATCCTTAGCCATTGCCTTTTCCAATTTCCATAGACATAATAAACCATTTGAACCCCTATCGTAGGATTTTTTTCCCAACATTCAACATGGAATACATGTCCCATGGACTTGGTTATTATTTTTCCTTTATTAACTTTTATTAGATGAAATTTTCACTAGAGCTGTTACGACTTGTCAATCAGTTGAGGCACTTTAGCCTTCACTGATTGTTATGTCAGGTCCTCTTGAAAAGATTTCTAAATATGATCATATTTATTTTCCGATGCAAGATTATCATTCTGATTCTACACCATTAATTGAAAACTCTTTCTCTCAATGGTTTTAGGATCATCTAGAGGAATGTTTTGAGTTTCATGATCAAATATATCATCAGTTAGAATCATTTTACTTAACAAGCCTCATTTTCTAAAAGAAAGGTTTGATCTCTATTGATGTTTGCTAAAGGAAGACAATACAAGTGCAGGTATATTTAGAAGGAGCCAAAAAGGTCTTTTTGTTTATATTTTTCATTAAAAAGGTAAGGTGCCAGGTTGGGTAAAGTTAGGTGATATGACACATCTTTCTCCCTTTAAGAAAGACCTTCAATGTTTTGTGAAATATTTTCAAGCTTATATCTTTATGGTTGCACATTATTATATATCGGTTGTAATTTCTCTTATCTTTGTGTTTTAAGGTCGGGAATAGAAACGATGGATTCATTATAAAGATGATAATTACACTTAAACTCAGCCTTCTAGCTGATTAGGTTAGGAGTGGGCTTAACTTTATTTAGTTTCCCTTATATCGCATCCACCTACCATCCTTCTCTCCATCGAGTCTCTGCATTTTCTTGTTTTCTTGTTGTATACTATGCATATTGTTTTATGTTCCTCCATTTTCTTGGTTCTTTTTCTTTTGTTTCGTTTTTTTCATGTGTTTTATTTTTTTTTGTTTAATAATACCTCGCATGAAAATTTCATGGCTCAAAAGGAATTTATGGTGGAATAAAGGGAGAAAATGTGACAACCACAATTCTTGGCTATTTGTTTGTTCTTCTTCTTTGTTTGGGAAGATTCCAAAGGTTGAGATAAGTCTGGACAGAAAATAAGATATATTCGAAAGGAAACCTTGAGGGAACATACTAGAGCCACACCTACTCTACTTGTGTGTTACATTCTTATCCAATATATTAGAGAAATGATAAGGGTAAAATCTAAAGCGAGCAAACCAATGTCATAGGTTATAAACTAATTCTCTGAAGGGGAAACCTACTGTAATCTCAATAAGTTAGGATAACTCTTGCGCCCATTGAAAATAATAAGTGTCGAAGCATAATTCTATTAAATAAATAAATAAAGGGTGAAATAAGAAAAATTATTCCTATGAACAATGGTGAAGCAAGCGACTTCACCGAGGTACTTTCCAAGCCTGCTCGAAGTGAAGCAATGTTTTTTCTCCTAAAGTGACTCCCCTAGGGTACTGTCAAGGTCTGCTGGAAACAAAGCAACACCAGAGATGAAAAATCACAATCCAAATAGCATAAAATCACCATGCACATTACCCTATCCTCGATTGAAACAATTCTGATATGGCCTATATTTTGTATGTTGAACCAAGTCAAAAAAAGTGAGGTACTATTTATATAAATCAGTCGAAAGGTGGAAGTCAACACCATATAATTGGTGAATCAATACTTCTTGAAAGGCGAACCCTTGAACCAATTTTTTTTTCCTAAATAGATAAGGTCAAGCTCACCCAATGTGTCACCCAATGTTTTCGCTGTTAGAACACCCTCCAAAATTTTACTACATTCTAATTTTGGAGCCTACTTCACCATCATATCTAGTGTCACTTTGGTTGTCTAATGTAGTTTCAAGTAATTATATGTTTTTCAATAGTTCTTCATTGTTCTCATGTTTCATCACATTGATTGGAACATATTTAGTGTACTTCATGATAGTAATATCTGTGTTGTTACGAAATAACACTTTTTGGTCACAGTCACACACGCTTCACTTATTGTACCTTGGAAATGTTTGTAAAGTTCCGTTTTCATCTTTACATATCAATTTTCAAGCATGAATAAGTTTTATTGATGATTTGGTATGTGTCTCACTTGATTTTATGTCTAAAATAATTGTCTCCACTTCTTTTCCTATCTTCCATATCTAGACAAATTTTGGTTTCAAATAAAACCCATTAAGGAAAAGAGCACATGATCTCACTCTGAAGCCTTGATTAAGGATCCTATGATGTTCTGAAGTGCACCATGCACCCTTCAAAAGTGCATAGCGTACTCCTTAAGCACCATTCCCCTTCCTTGTTTCGAACTGTTCCCTTTGAAAATATAATTCTTCCTTTAAGCTTTCTCCTTTGACTCAAAGAAGTGCATCCTCAAACAAATGAGCACACCTGGAATGCCTTAAGCTCCACCCTTCAACCTTCCACAATGTGCCATGTGCCCTATTCACCCTTTCAGAACATGAGCGCACTCCAAATGCATGAATATTCATCCTTTAGCCTTCAAAATTGTGCCATGCACCATCTTCAGTATCTTGAGTGAATGAGTGCACTTTGAAGGCATGAAGATTTATCCTTTAACCTTCAGACTTGCGCCATGCACCCTTCTTAGTTTCTTGAGCACATAAGCATACTCCGAAGACATGAAGATGCAAACTTTATCCTTCATAATTTCACTACGAACAATTCTTGGTTTCTTGAGTGCATAAGTGCATTATGAAGGCACAAAGCTCTATCCTTCAACTTTCAAAAGTGTGCCATGTTCCCTTCTTCTTTCCCTTGAGCACACAACACACTTGGGAAGCATGAGTCCATGTACTTCATCCTTTAGACACGAAATCTGCACCCTTCCTTGATTTTCTCTCTCTCTCTAGTGTATGAGCACATGCCAAAGCCTTGAAGCCTCTTCCCTTAAGCCCTTTAGAATTTTTATGTGAGCCCTTGCACCCAAAAGCTCCGTTTCTCCTTCAAATTGTACTGTTAAGGCATGAATAGAAAATGTACATAAAAAATGTTATAATATGATATTTTCAGGTTGATGCATGATTTTAGTTACATGTATTCCACGGACAACATAGAAAGAATGCATGAGGAATATTAGGAAAAGAAGGCATTTGAAGGAAGTGCAAATAACAAAGAACACATTGAAGAATTGATGATCAAAGCACTCTACAAACTCCATAATTTTGAATACCCTTTGGAGGGTGAATAACATCAACAATCAAAAGCTCCATCCAGAATGAATACACAAGTGACAACCATGTCACCATTTAATAAATCTCCATCTCATCAGTCACTATTAGTCCTAGTCGTCAAGAATAGTGACTTGTCATGTCTCATCACATGATGAAGTGGAAATTATGATGTAATGATGTAATCGATTGTAAGATAAATATGTGGAATTCCAAGAGTCATATATGGAAAAAAGAACCATAGAATTCCAATAGACAGATAATACGAACTGGAATATGTAATTACAAAATTCTTTTAGAAGTCTAAAGGTTGTAGAAGTCCCAAAGGTGATTAGGAGTTGGAAAGTTAAGAGTCACGAGGATGTGAAAGGTCATGCCTCAAGATATAAAATGATCCTCATTACTCAAGCAAGGGAATTTCAACCTTGAATTCTCCCACAAGGCATTAGAGAGATAGAATTGGTACTTTTGGGTAGTAAGTAGTGGCTCTAACACTCAACTATTGGAGCTAGTGATGTTCATTGTATTTATGTATCATGGAACTTTTTATTAATACAAAATCATTCTATGCCAACACATTTTAACATATGGATTGTGAATATTCTAAGACTACTCTTTGAATGTTTATGGTTCATTTTTTCTTTCATTTGAATTGGGGTAATTAAAATTTTTTAGTGACTTTTGTTCACCTTGTTGGAAACGTGTTGTAATGTTATAACGATCGTTGCATCGTTGTGAACTATTTCGCTTGATGTTATACAAGTATTTCTTATTTACATGTGTCTAAATTAAGTTAGTACTATTACTTCTCTCTTAGAGGCTCACCGGATTTCCCCCCTCTCCAGTAAGAGAACCATCAAACATCTGCAATCAAACATTCACAAGGCACACTAGCATGCTCATTCAAAAGAAAAATTGAGCCTCGATTTCATGTTGACAGCTAAAGCCAAGGCATATATTTGAGTGAAAATAAACCAAGACATATTCCAGATGGGACTCCTATAAAAAACAGTGTGAGGTCTAGTTGGGACCTTATATTAGGGTGATCATCTGTAATTTGACGGTATCCAACACCATCAACATTTTGGAACTAGAAGGAGGGCCAGATGAAAAGTTGTGCCCATTGAGTCTGTTTTGAATATCCTATGTTAAATGGATATTTCTAAAATTCTAATCCTGGAGTGTTTATAAAATTTACCTCCTGGAAAAATTTCAATGTCCGCGGAAGTCATTCATGCCTTGTTTCAATTAAAATTTGATGGTGAGGGTGCTACATTTTTATCTAGACACATAAATGATTTTCTTGGCTTTTTTGAATCTCTTTAAATTGATTATGAATATCTTATATTTATTTTGTTCACCATCACTCTTGAAGGTCATGTTAATCAATGTTTCCATACATTTCCATCTGATTCCTTTCATTTTTTCGTAAATTTCTTAAGGAGCTTCATCAAGCTTTTGATTGGTATGATTGCCAATATTTTTACAAAAGAGTCAATCAACTTAGAATGGATCCTGATGAATCAATTGATGCTTTTTATAATAGAATCCTTCACATATGTTATGAGTTTCCCAAAGAGGATATGGATTGGGATTTCTTTAAGCAAACATTTAAGCATTTGGTTTGGATTTCTTTGAATTAGATTGAATATAAACCCCCGGATGTTCCCGTTTCCCCAACTTATGTAAACCATGAGACACCTCCAATTTGTCAGGAGGAACCTATTATTATTGTTGATCCTTTTCCTCCTCCTCTTCCAATAGCAATTTCGGTGCCTTCATGTGATATATTGAAGTTGGGAAATATTCAAATCAAATTCCTAATCCATCTCCTTGACTTCCTTCAACTTTTATTGATTCGGATCCAATGGAGGAAACCTTGGAATGGTTCATGAAGCCTATGGTGAAGAATAATTTTTCAATTCCTCAAGATGGTACTGATGCTCATAACTCTAGTCTCGAATTTGATTTGGATGCCTGTCATCATCTATCATCTAATTCTCATAACTTCTTTCCCCTTGATTTTCCTGATTCTCAATTTTCCAATCTAAACAATGATTAAGAGAAAGGAAATCAATTTTCACAGGTAAAGGATAAAGAAGGTGAGGATTTATTTAATTTTTACTATCTTCTTTGAAATTATCTGTGTCAAGATAATGCTCTTCTGTCCTTGGTTGATTTATAATCCGATAATCTCGGTGATGAAACAAAGGAAGTTAGTTTTCCTAATCAGCCTAAAGTCTTGGACAACCATCATTTTGACAATTTTGATTCTATTGATGAAAGTGATGATCATTTCCAAAGTGCACCATTAAATATTTCGACTTCTCAAGAAGATTTTAATTTGGAAGATTTATATTTAGAACATAATTTAGTGAAAGAAAATTTTATCAAGGAAGCTTCTTCTTCAACTGCTCAAGCCTTGTGCCATATTATTTATATGTATTTCTCCTCATATCTCACTCCTGATAAGTAGAAATATGAACTTTCATGAGGTAGTAAGGTCATCCATGATGAAGAAGTAAGTAATCAATATATCAATTATTCTTTCCATTCCTTGTCATTACTATTTCCGCATGACAAAAATTCTTCTATTTAGGTTACTCATGAAAATTTTCCGATCAATCCATATTTATATGTGAAATTGAAATAAATTTATGACTTGGGTAATCTATTTTTTGAAGATGTAAATTTTGATCAAATCAATAATGTGGGTGGCTACCATCAGGATAGTAGAGATATAGTTTAAATCACTTATGGTAGTTGTCAATATACCATGCATGATATGATTCAATCTTCAAAATGAAATTGTACAATTCTTAAAAGTTATGGGACTCATCAGAGAGTCGATGCACTTCAACTTCCGTTTATGGTGTCAGGTTCTAGTGACTCTGGTAAGGTCCCAAAACGAAATAATATTTGGATATTCTCACAAAATTATTTCCTTTGCATGGTTCCAATGGATGAAAATTCATTCTGAAATATATTTGTTATTTTTTATATATTTTTTTCAAATTTCAAGTTTTGGTTTTTGACCAGATAGAGGATTTTGTTTCAGTTAGTTCATCTTCATGAAAATTTCTTAAACCAAACTTTTGTTTTGAGGGTACACATTTTATGGATGAGAAAAGCTGTGAATTTAGTCATTTTAAAAATCAACTTTTTCTGAGGGAGTCATACCTTTCACATTCTTTTGAAAGGAATCAACTCCTAATCCTTCTTTTGAATATTTTAGTGTTAATAATTTTCATTTTGGCACCAGAGATCTTCTTGAGTGTTAATAGATGTTGGTGCTATTTTCTAAATCAGATTAAAACAGATATATCAATCATTCTCCATTGACCGAGAATCTTACACCTTAATCTATTTATCTGATCATGACAATGATAATTCAATGTATCATTTTCCCACTAGTACATCTCATGATATTTATTTTGAGTCGATCGATCGTAATGTTTTATCATTTCAATATGTAGATACTTGTCAAGTCGTTGAGGAAGTTCAACCTTTTCTGATGGTTATTTGAGGTATTCACTATCTTGACAAGTTTTTTGAATATGATCAAATTTATTTTCCCATACAATATTCTCATTCTGACTCCACACCATTATTTGATTTTTTTTTTTCTCTCAAGGGTTTCAGGATCATCAAGAGGAATGTTTTGAATTTCATGATCCAATCTATCATTAGTTAGAAGCATGTTACTTAGAGAGCCCATTTGCTAAAATAAATTTCCGATATCTCTTGATATTTGCTAAGGAAGACAATACAAGTGCAGGTATATTCACAATGTGCCATCAAGGTTTTTTTTCCTATGACTTTCATCGAAAAGGTAAGGTAGAAGGTCGGGTAAATTGAGGTGATATGACACATATTTCTTCCTTTAAGAAATTCCTTCAATTTTTTGTGCAAGATTTTCAATATTCTATATTTTCTTTTGCACATTATTATATATTGGTTGTAGTTTCTCTTATGTTTTTGTTTGTAGGTTGGGAACAACAACAACGACTTCATTGGAAAGATCATTACACTTAAACATGACCTTCTATCTGATTAGTTTAGGAGTAGGTTTAGTTGTATTTAGTTTCCCTTTCATCACATCCACCCTCTATCCCACTCTCCATCGAGTCTCTACATTTTCTTGTTTTCTTGTTGTATATTCTACATGATTTTTTATGTTATGGCTCCATTTGCATGCTTATTTTTCTTTTATTTCATTGTTTTGTCATATATTTTTTTTTTGTTCAATAATACCTTCTGTGAAAAGTGCGTGTCTCAAAAGGACTTTATGGTGGAATAAAAGGAGAAAATGTGACAAGCACAACACTTGACTATTTTTTTGTTCTTCTTCTTTGTATGGGAATATGCCAAATTTTGAGGTAAGCTTGAATAGAAAATATGATACATCTGAAAGGAAAACATTGAGGGAACCTATTAAATATGCACCTATTCTAATATTTAAACTGCTCAACTTGGTATAAACCTACCTATGTGTTACATTCCTATCTAGTATAGTAGAGAAAGGATAAGGGGAAAATCTAAAGCGAACAAACCATTATCAAAGGTCATAAACTACTTCTCTAAAGGGGAACTCTCCTATTCTATCAATAAGTCGGGATCCCAATTCCACCTGTTGAAAATAATAATTGTCGAAGCATAGTTATATTAATAAATAAATAAAGGGTAAAAGAACAAAAAATATTCTTGTGCAGGGAGGTGAGGCAAGGGACTTTTCCAGGGTACTATCCATTCCTAATGGAAATGAAGAAACATTTGTTGTCCTGAAATGACTCTCCTGTGATACTGTACAATCCTGCTTGTAGCGTAGAAACACCAAAGATGAAAAATAACACTCTGAATATCATAAATTCATTGCACACATTACCCTATCCTGGATTGAAAAAATTGTGATATGGAATATATTTTGTGTGTTTAACCAAGTAAAAGAAAGTGAGGTACTATGTATATAACTAGGTCAAAAGTGGGAAGTCAAGTCCATATAAATGGTGACAATACTTCTTGAAAGGATGACCCTTTAACCGAAAACCATTCCAAAACAGAGAAGCTAAAGCTTTCCCAGTGTGTCTCCAAGTGTTATTGCTGCTACAACACTGAGAGATTCTAGAGCAGTTGTCCAACCAAGGCTTTCAGGACTAGTAACTCAACCCAAGTTGTTACAGGGCTTCCTTAGCATTTGTCTAACCAAGGCTTCTAGGAACTAATAACTCAATCCACATATAAAGAAACATGAGAACCAACCTGAAAACCAACTATGAAAATGAACCCTCAACACCATGGCTCTCTAGGAAATGGAAAGGCTAGGAAAATATACTGTAAATATAGGAAATCCTCCATGCCAATGAGAGATCACGAGTAAGAAACCACTTGTATACACCATGCGTGCAAAAAATAGTAAGGAAAACATACATTTAACTTGGTACCAACAATCAAAACTTGCTATAGTTTTTGATCCCGATGTTCACTCATGCTTTCCTACTTTTCCTTTTCCTTCTTTCTCCAAAAATCAAAGTATTCCACACTCTCCAATAGTGCTCCAAGAAAACTCTAAGTATCCAAGAGCATGAGAGAGATAAAGAGAGAATAATGAGAGCTCCAAAACTGCACTAAAAAAAGCCATGAATTGATCCTCAGAAGCCTTTTTATAAATGAGGTCTCTATTTTCTTCATTTTCCATTATCTTCCTGTTGAGATTCAACAAGATGATGAGCTTAGTGAAAATAGTCGCCTTCACTAAGTGGGTCCGCAGGCTATTTTTGGCGCAAAGTCTATTTTTAGACTATGTCTATTTTTAGACATGTCGATCATATTCTATGAGTTGCAGGAAGCTATTTGTGGATGGTTGGTCAAGTTGGAAAAATATATGGAATTCTACTTTTAGACATATTGGGCGGAATTTATTTTTAGATTTCTAGTCTAAAAATAGATATGTCGAATATTATTAGCTCTTAATAATATTTGGACTCTAAATATTATCTTATTCTCTTGGAGCACTTCAGTTAAGTGCACAAATGTGGCACAGTAGCTGACAGAAGGAATTACGCTATTCCTGAGGCTTTACTGGAGCTAATTCATGAGGACTTCAGTTAGAACTCATGTGACAGAGTTTGGTGGAGTTATAGAAGTAGTTGGTGGAGTTGTGTTCAGTTTAACTCAGTTAGACTCAGTTGAGCTAGTTGTATCTAGTCTAAGTGATTGACACACTAGTGAGAGTGGTGTGAATTAATTAATAATTAATTCACTAAATAATAACTCATTAATCAACTGAAGAATACATCAGTTAACTACAGTGCATGGACAGTTTCAGTGGAGACCAGTGGAGAGATAGGTGAAAGGGCAAGATAGACTATTAGTTGTGACTATAGTGATGCATTGATTGCATCCAACACTCAGTGGAGATGCCAATGAGGATTGCGTAGTCAATCTTGGTGAAATTCTAGTTCATTCAGAGCCATTCTTCAGCAGGGATTACGCAGTAGAGGTAGGCTAGCAGGTGGCAAATATTGGTGCATGGATTTGCAAGATCGGGCCTGATTAGTGTGTAGCGATTGTATTGTACTGAGAGCTTGATATGATCATCTTTGTATGAGGATTGTTACATGATATCTATGACATATATTATATACAGATAGTTGGGGTTTTTAGTTTCAGGCTTTCCCATAAAAAAGTTGTGTTAATGTGTGTGAATTTTTATGGTTTCATGTGTGCATTGCAATTGATTTAATTTCCGCATGTGATGATCAATGGTGTAATAGATTCTGTATTGTGCATGAAGTTAAAATAGTGTGTGATCAAGAGAATATTGGATATATAACACATAATTTATATATAATTTCTACATGGTATCGAAGTAGTTGATCATTGGAGCAGATTGCAATTATTGAAGCGGTTGATTTTTGTGCTGGTGAAATTCGAATTTGCTGCAGTGTTTTCTTAGTGTCGAAGTTGAGCATTCATTGAAATGTATTTCAACGGAATGCAATTGGAGTATGCCCTTGAGGGCAGCTCGAATTATATTGCATGGAAGGATAGGATGGAGGCAGTGTTGGATGATAATGGGTTGAAGGAGTTCATATATGCAGAAATTCCAAAACCTGCTTCTAGCGATGCTGTCGCGCTTGATGCATGGAAAAAGAAGACAAAAAAGTGTCGAAGGATTCTGTTGGAAGGTGTGAAGGATCACATAGTGTCCAGCCTTCATGGTAAATCTAGTCCATTCTTGATGTGGAAAGCTTTGACAGACTTGTTCCAAAGAAGAAGTGACCAGAGGAAGTTGGCGCTTAAAGACGAACTCAGGAAAACAAAAATGGTGAAAGGCGACAGCATACCCAAGTACCTCAGAAATTTTTTCCAGTGCAGGGATGAGATGGGAAGTGTGGGGGTTACTGTTGACGAAGAAGACTTGGTGAGCTTGGCTCTCCTTGGGCTTTCGAAGAGTTGGCATAGTTACGAATACTTTGTCAATGGTCAGGAGAAATTGCCGGGATGGGAGTGACTTTGGTCGGATCTTGTGCAGGAGGAGATAAGGCGGGGTACCAGGGATGGATCTTCATCAAAGAATGAAGATGAAGAAAATTGCACTTTGGCTGCCAAAGCAAGGAAAGGGAAGGGAAAGAAAAATTCTTCTCAATCCGGTGCAAAAGGCAAGAAGCAGGACTTGTCCAAGGTGAAGTGATTTCATTGTCATCAACACGGACATTACGCCACTAATTGTCCACAGAAGAAGAAAAATAAGCAGGCTGTTGGATCTGCAGCTGGAGAGGTGTTAGCCTCGCATTTTGAGCTGGATTTTTCACTAATCGCATGCTTGGTTTCAAGTGTGATGGTATCAGTGTGGTTTCTTGACAATGGTGCATCTTTCCATATGATTAGAGACAAAGATTTGTTTAGTGATCTGGATGAAAAGGATCTTGGAGTGCACATCGAGATGGGAGATGATGGTAGATATAGTGCGACTGGTATTGGGACCATTTTCTTTGAGAGGGAGTCTGGAAGACCTTTCATCTTGAAGGATGTCATGCATGTTCCAGGATTGAAGAAGAATCTGATCTCTATGGCGATGTTGGAAGATAAGGGATATGATGTTGTTTTTAGCGAGGGAAAGGCTTTCCTGCGCGATAAAACAACTGGTGAAACTCGGAGGATAGGGGTTCGAGTTAAGAACCTTTATCAATTGCAGGAAGATGGCTGTGCAACAATGGCAAGCAAAGCATAAGGAGTGGTGAGCCGGGATGAGGGTGAATTGTGGCACAGGAGATCGGGCCATCTTCACCATGGCGCTTTGAAAATTTTGCAGCATATTTCTACTGGGTTTCCCAAAGGTACACTTACGCAGTCAGATCAGTGCAAGGGAAGTACTTTGGGAAAATTTATGAAGACCACTTTTCATGAGAAGGATAGTCATGCCACGACGATCCTTGAAAGAATTCACACAGACGTGTGTGGACCTTTCTCAGTAGCTTCGACAACAAAGCACAGGTATTATGTGATATTTGTTGATGACTTTTCTCGTAAGTGCTGGATCTTCTTCATGTAGAAGAAGAGTGAGACATTCTCAAAGTTCTGTGAGTTCAAGGCACTAGTTGAGAAAGAGTCGGGGAAGAAGATGAAAGCTAGAAGGAGTGATAATGGTGGTGAATTCAAATACTTTGCAGTGCAAAAGGAATTCAAAGAGAGCTCATAGCACCTCATAACCCACAGCAGAATGGGGTCGCGGACAGAAAGAATAGAACGATCGTGGGTGGTGCACAGGTGATGTTACATGATCAGGGCCTTCCCATAAAATTGTGGATTGAAGCATGCAACACTGCGGTTTATGTGAAAATTGTTGTCCTCATAGAGTACTTGGTATGATTACACTTGAAGAGGAATTTTCTGGTAAGAAGCCTGATATTTCTCATTTGAATATTTTTGGCTCACCTGTTTACATTCATGTGACAAAGGATGCCAGGAAGAAGTTGGAGTTGAACACAGAGGTTGGGATATTTGTGGGGTACACAGAAACACCCCATAATTATTGTGTGTACTTTCCAGACAGTCGGAATACTATTGTGCGATGGGATATCAAATTTCATGAGGAGAAAGCCATGAATTTGTCGTTTGAGAGGGAGCTACACTTGCATGCAGATGAGGAGCTACTTGTTCCTAAAGATGAGCCTCAGGATGTGGATCAGCCACAAGAGGAGGTTCATGGACTGGAAGAAACCACTCATGCACCACCAAACATCAGAGGGCGGAAGCGCACTACAGAAGTTGAGTGACTAAATCTTGATGCAGCGCAGAATGTAGGAGCACCTACATCACAGTGCAAACAAAGACAGTCAGTTGATTGATTTACTGGATACATGGCTCTGATGAGCAAGTGTATCGTGACAGAACCATCTTCTTTCGAGGAAGTTGTGGAGGACCCTACATGGGTAGATGTCATGGTGGAAGAGTATGATTCGATTGTCAGAAACAGTGCATGGGAGATTGTCCCAAGGCCAAAAGGGAAATTAGTGGTAGGTTCGAGATGGATCTACAAAGTGAATCAAGCTGCTGAAGGGAGTGTCGAGAAGTACAAGGCAAGATTTGTTGCCCGGGGCTTCTCACATATCGAGGGGATCGACTATGAAGAAACCTTTGCACTTGTCGCAAGGTATTATTCCATACAGACCTTCCTTTCTCTCTCAGCGCAGATGGGTTGGCACATTCATCAGATGGATGTGAAGACTGTGCTCCTCAATGGAGTCATTGAGGAGGAGGTGTACATAGAGTAGCCTGAAGGATTCGAAATCTTCAGCAGCGAGTCGCATGTGTGCAGGCTCAAAAGAGTGTTGTATGGGATGAAACAAACATCTCGTGCTTGGTACACACGGATAGACAGTTATTTCACTGGACTTGGTTTCGCGAAGAGTGAGGCGGATCTGAACCTATATCAGATTGTGGTGGAGGGTAAGTTGTTGATCATTGTACTTTATGTAGATTATTTGATACTAACAGGTGATGAACTGTTGATACACTCATGCAAGGTAGATCTTGCAAAGGAGTTTGAGATGAAGGACTTGGGCCTCCTTCATTATTTCCTAGGATTGGAAATTTGGCAGCAGAAGGGTGGACTATTTGTGTCTCAAGGCAAGTATGCCCGGGAGATATTGGAGAAGTTAAACATGCAAGGCTGCAAGCCTATTGACACTCCTCTTCCTGGTGGTTGGAGGAAAGAGGATGTTACATCGGTAGAGGTAGTGGATTCCACTGTTTACCGACATTTGGTTGGTTCGCTCATGTATGTGATCAATACACGACCGGACATATGTTATGCTGTTAACCAGCTTTCACAAGCTATGGTTAAGCCTACCAAGCTCTTTTGGAAGGCAGGCAAACATGTCCTGAGGTATCTTAGGGGAACATCGGGATATGGATTATGGTACAGATAGTCAGATGAGTTGAAGCTGCATGGCTTCACGGATGCAGATTGGGCAGGGAGCTCTACGGAAAGAAAGAGCACATCTAGAGGGATTTTCAGTATCGAGTGTACAACAGTTTCTTGGTACAGCAGGAAACATAGATCCATGGCACTCAGTTCAGTGGAGGCCGAGTACATGGTAGCAAGTTTGGCTGCATGCGAGGCTATATGGATGAGGAAGATCCCAGTCGGGTTGTTCGGTTCACACTTAGATCCTACTGTGATATATTGTGATAATCATGGTTACATTAAAATCTCGGTTAATCTATTATTTCATGATATTGACATCCGCTATCATCATATCAGAGATTGTGTGTAGCGGAAGATCATGTTGCTTTCTTACATTCCTACGGAGGATCAGGATGCAGATATTCTGACGAAGGCACTCACTAGGAGAAAATTCGAATACCATAGAGATAGGATTGGGGTGGCAGATAATCCCTATCTTGTTGAGAGGGACTGTTGAGATTCAACAAGATGATGAGCTTAGTGAAAAGAGTTGCCTTCACTAAGTGAGCCTGCAAGCTATTTTTGGCGCAAAGTATATTTTTAGACTATGTCTATTTTTAGACATGTCGATCATATTCTATGAGTTACAGGATGCTATTTATGGATGGTTGGTCAACTTGGAAAAATAGATGGACTTCTATTTTTAGACATATTGGGAGGAATCTATTTTTAGATTGCCAGTCTAAAAATAGATATGTTGAATATTATTAGCTTTTAATAATATTTGGACTCTAAACATTATCTTATTCTCTTGGAGCACTTCAGTTAAGTGCACAGATGTGGCACAGTAGCTGATAGAAGGAATTATGCTATTCCTGAGGGTTTAATAGAGCTAATGCATGAGGACTTCAGTTAGAACTCATGTGACAGACTTTGGTGGAGTTATAGAAGTAGTTGGTGGAGTTGTGTTCAGTTTAACTCAGTTAGACTTAGTTGAGCTAGTTGTATCTAGTCTAACTGATTGATACACTAGTGAGAGTGGTGTGAATTAATTAATAATTAATTCACTAAATGATAACTCATTAATCAACTAAAGAATACATCAGTTAACTATAGTTCATGGACAGTTTCAGTGGAGACTAGTGGAGAGATAGGTGAAAGGGCAAGATAGACTATCAATTGTGACTATAGTGATGCATTGATTGCATCCAACACTCAGTGGAGATGCCAATGAGGATTGCGCAGTCAATCTTGGTGAAGTTTGAGTTCATTCAGAGCCATTCTTCAGCAGGGATTGCGCAGTAGCGGCATGCTAGCAGGTGGCAAAGATTGGTGCATGGATTTGCAAGATCAGGCCTGATTAGTGTGTAGTGATTGTATTGTACTGAGAGCTTGATATGATCAGCTTTGTATGAGGATTGTTACATGATCTCTATGGCATATATGATATACATATAGTTTGGGTTTTTAGCTTCAGGCTTTCCCGTAAAAAAACTGTGTTAATGTGTGTGAATTTTTATGGTTTCATGTGTGCATCACAATTGATTTAATTTCTGCATGTGATGATCAATGGTGGAATAGATTCTGTATTGTGCATGAAGTTAAAATAGTGTGTGATCAGGGGAATATTGGATATATAACACATAAGTTATATATAATTTCTACACTTCCTTCATTTTCCTCCTCACATGCAACTTGTGACCTTTCACCTCCCTTTTCTCCTATTTTCCCTTATTTTCATAAATAAATTCCAATAAATTAAACTTTTCCTCCAAATCCTTAGCCATAATAAGCCATATGAACACCTGCAGTAGGATTTTGTTCCCAACATTCAACTTGGAATACATGTCCCATGAACTTGGTTATTATTTTTCCTTTATTAACTTTTATTACATGGAATTTTCACTAGGACTGTTACGACTTTTCAATCAGTTGAGGCACTTTAGCCTTCGTTGATGGTTATGTCAAGTCCTCACTATCTTGAAAAGATTTCTAAATATGATCATATTTATTTTCCCATGCAAGTTTCTCATTCCGTTTCCATACCATTAATTGAAAACTTTTTCTGTCAATGGTTTCAGGATCATGTAGAGGATTTTTTTGAGCTTCATGATCAAATATATCATCAATTAGAATCATTTTACTTAGCAAGCCTCATTTTCTAAAAGAAAGTTCTGATCTCTCTTGATGGTTGCTAAAGGAAGACAATACAAGTGCAAGTATATTCAAAAGGAGCAAACAAGGTCTTTTTTCCTTATATTTTTCATTGAAAAGGTAAGGGGGCAGGTTGGGTAAAGTTAGGTGATACGACACATCTTTCTACATTTAAGAAAGATCTTCAATTTTTTGTGAAATATTTTCAAGCTTTTTATCTTTACGGTTGCACATTATTACATATCGGGAATAACAAAGATGGATTCATTATAAAGATGATAATTACATTTAACCTTGACCTTCTAGATGATTAGGTTAGTAGTGGGCTTAGCTATATTTATTTTCCCATTGAATCTCTGCATTTTCTTGTTTTCTTGTTGTATACTCTCCATGTTGTTTTATGTTCCTCCTCCATTTTCTTGGTTCTTTCTCTTTCATTTCATTTTTTTCATGTGTTTTTTTTTTTTTTTTTGTACAATAATGCTTTGTGTGAAAATTGCGTGGCTCAAAAGGACTTTATAGTGGATTAAAGGGAGAAAATGTGACAACCACAATGCTTGGCTATTTGTTTTTTCTTCTTCTTTGCTTGGTAAGATTCCAAAGGTTGAGCTAAATTTGGAAAAAAAATAAGATACATTCAAAAGGAAACCTTGAGGGTACATACTAGATCCACACCTATTCTAGTATCAAGCCTACTCAACTTGGTATAAATCTACTTGCGTGTTACATCCTTATCCAATATATTAGAGAAAGGGTAAGGGTAAAATCTAAAGCAAGAAAACCAGTATCATAGGTTATAAACTAATTCTCTGAAGGGGAAACATACTCTACTCTCAATAAGTCATGATATCCCTTGCACCCATTGAAAATAATAAGTGTCGAAGCACAATTCTATTAAATAAATAAATAAGGGGTGAAAGAAGAAAAAATATTCATACGCACAAAGGTGAAGCAAGTGACTTCACTGAGGTAATTTCTAGGCCGACTCGAAGTGAAGCAATGTTTTTTCTCCTAAAGTGACTCCCCTAGGGTATTGTGAAGGCCTGTTGGAAATAGAGCAACACCGAAGATGAAAAATCACACTCTAAATATCATAAAATCACCATGCACATTACCTTATCCTCGATTCAAACAATTTGTATATGGCATATATTTTGTGTGTTGAACCAAGTAAAACAAAGTGAGGCATTATTTATATAAACCGGTCGAAAGGTGGAAGTTAAGGCCATCTAATTGGTGAATCAATACTTCCTGGAAGGAGAACCCTTGAATCGAAAAACCATTCCTAAATAGAGAATATAAATCTTGCCCAATGTGTCAGCCAGTGTTTTCGCCGCTACAACACCCTCCAAAATTTCACTACATTCTAATTTTGGAGCCTACTTCATCGTCATATCTAGTGTCACTTTGGTTGTCTAATGTAGTTTCAAGTAATTCTACGTTTTTCAATAGTTATTCATTTTTCTCATGTGTCATGACATTGATTGGAACATATTTAGTGTACTTCATGATAGTAATACCTTTATTGTTATAAAATAACACGTTTTGGTTGCAGTCACACACACTTCACTTGTTGTACCTTGGGAATGTTTTTAAAGTGGTGTTTTCATGTTTACATATCAATTTTCAATCTTGACTAATTTTTCTTGATGATTTGGTATGTGTCTCACTTGATTTTACGTCTAAACTCATCGTTTCCACTTCTTTTCCTATCTTCCATACTTAGACAAATTTTGGTTTCAAAGAAAACCCATTAAGGAAAAGAGCACATAATCTCACTCTGAAGCCTTGATCAAGAATCCTACGTTGTTTTGAAGTGCACCATGCACCCTTCAAAAGTGCATAGCATACTCCTTAAGCACCTTCCCCTTCCTTATTTCGAACTGTTCCCTTTGAAAAATTTAAGTCTTCCTTTAAGATTTCTCCTTTGACTCGAAGAAGTGCGTCCTCCTTGAACAAATGAGCACACCCCGAATGCCTTAAGCTCCACCTTTCAACCTTCCACAATGCGACATGCACCCTATTCATCCTTTGAGCACACGAGTGCACTCCAAATGCATGAAGATTCATCCTTTAGCCTTCGAAATTATGCCATGCGGTATCTTTAGTATCTTGAGTGCATGAGTGCACTTTGAAGGTATGAAGCTTTATCCTTTAGCCTTTGGACTTGCGCCATGCACCATTCTTAGTTTCTTGAGCACATGAGCATACTCTGAAGGCATGAAGCTTCAAACTTTAGCCTTCAGACTTGCACTATGAACCATTCTTGGTTTCTTGAGTGCATAAGTGCATTCCGAAGGCACAAAGCTCTATCCCTCAACTTTAAAAAGTGTGCCATGTTCCCTTCTTATTTCCGTTGAGCACACAACACACTTGGGAAGCCTGAAGCCTTATACGTCATCCTTTAGACACAAAACCTGCACCGTTCCTTGATTTTCTCTCTCTCATGAGTGCATGAGCACATGCCAAAGCCTTGAAGCCTCTTCCCTTAAGTTCTTCAGAATTTTTGTTAGCCTCTCTCAAATAACAATAATAAATCCAAAATAATAAATTAATTAATTAAATATTCCAAGTTAGGAATATGTGCCTAACTCTTGGGTTGTTCCTCAAATATTGGAGTTTGTTTAGTAACTCCTATTTTGGTGGGTTTTTGGTGAGAAATTATCTCAACCAAAGGAGTCTAAGATAGCACGAACTATCTTAGACATTTTCTCTCATCTATTTAAATTGTAAACTAAATTCTTTTAATAAGAGGGAATGATGAGAATGCCATGAGGCTGAAGCCTCTTTTCCGCCATTGTTTTGTCTGGTTTTCTATCTGTGTTTTTCTGCAATCCGTTTCTGAGTTGATTTCATTTCTAATATGTGGTATCAAAGCTTTAGGGAATAGTTTAAACTAACCTGTGGATGAGGTTTTGTGATCGGTCTTGCTTATAGAGGATTTAAACCTAGTGCATTGAGCATGGAGATCCAAAGCTGGAGTGCGAGAGGAAAGAGTTGCAAGTCAACTTCTTTGGTTTCAATAACCTGCTTGGGTGGCTGCGAAAGAGACAGTGACCGAGAGAGGATGTACCCACCATAATTTCGAACTCTTCGTGTTCGAATTAAAAGTCATTTTAAAGCTGCGTTGTGGTCATGTGTGAGAGGAGTTATATGTAAGTGTTATGTGAAGGAGGACCTGCCTGTTATCCATACGAGGAGGATACCATACAATGGAATCAAAGACCACTCTATGGGATGGCCGACTGCATGTAACTACTCCAAGGATAAGGTGAGATTGTTGGGTAGAAATTGAAATTGTGTTAAAACTGCGTGTAGAGTTGAGATTGTTGTTTCCATATCAAACAGACTAGAGACTACTGTTGGAGTCCAAGCATTGAAGGAAGGTCATGCCCAAGAAAGGCATGGAGAAATCTATTTCGAAGTAAATCCTTGTTCTGTGTGCAAATCAATTAGATTATAGAGCTGCTATAACCTAAATTTCCATTGTGAAAAAAAATTAGATCACGTAAGGGAGAGCCACTGCTTGCAGAAATGAGGAATTCGAACTAAGTGTATTGTTTAAAATATTTCATGATGAATGGTGATTGTAATAGTTGCGTTGGTTCTTATTCAGAAAACTAGTGCAATGATCTATATCTCCATTAGTATTGCTGAGTAAATACTTTAAATTGGATAGAGTATTCCATGATCCACTTAAGCCAAAATCCAGAACACAGACTCTACAACTATAGTCAACTATGCGGCTTTAACCGCTTATTTTCATCCCCCAAATGTAAGTTGAAACTCCTCATTCCCCTATACTGCTTTAGATTCCAACCATACTATTCGTCATTCTAGAGGCATCGTAATACTCTCCTGTCTACAATGAAACTGTCGCATGGCTAAACCACAAATCCATCCATATGAAGTGTGCAATGGCAGTGCCTGTAACTGAAAATCCAAATGCAAAGGAAAATGAATGCGTTTGGACCATTTTTTTGTTCTTCCCTCTTCTTTGGCAGCGCTCTCTGTATCCAATTTGTCACATTTGTGTATGATGCTCTAAACTTCTCTATCCATTCACCGGTTTGAGGATCAATAGTTGGATTGTTGCTGGCCGCCCAGATTGTGTATGGGCATTTTCTGGTTACAACAATTGTTGTATCAGCAAGAACTCCTCGAATGTAGCTGTAAGAAAAAAACGATGAAAAATATGCTTATGACGGATGCATGATATTAAGGAGAAGCCGACGTAGAATTCTCGCAGCAGAGTAAATCCATAAAGCATTGAAGCAGAGTAAAGTGTTCAAGCATTGTAAAGCAAGGTATGGGCAGCATTTGTGGATTGTAATGATGTGTTTGTATGAAGCTTCAGAATTGACTGCTGCAAAAAGAGACTATGAATTGTCTGAAAACCCACAAGCTAGGGAGTTCAATAATCAGCGTGAGCCAGCGTAAGGAGTGCGTTGAAGAAGCTTGCGGCATTCAAATGGAATTTTAGGTAAAAAAAGGTTTAAAAAAATCATGGCTATGGTACGTATATTTTTCTAAAGGGAATGATGCATGTTTTAAACGAAAATCCTCCTTTTTAAAAAGTGACTTCATAAAAGTTTTTCATTAAATTTTTAGAGGGGAGTATGCAAAGTGAATGGTTAAACTTTACATACGTAGGTTGTAAAAGAAACTTTAAGTGACACTTTTTTATTAAGTTTGATTCACTTTTTAAAAGTGAATTCATCAATTTTTTATGTGAAATAAAAGAGAGACTTACTATATTCATGAGAGAGAATAAGTGGAGAGTGTGTTTTAATATTTTTTAATGAGTGAATGGGAGAGATAAAAAGTGACTCTCTTTGTAATTGAAGTGATAAGGTGTGAAAGTTGAAATTTGAGAGTATTGAAATGAATTTTCTTTTTTTGGAGTGATAAGAATATTTTGTATTATTTTGGAGTAATAAGGGTGATGTTTTGAAATCTTTGAAGAGATAAGTGTGCTTCGGAGAAATAAGGTGTGAGTGATCACTGCACATGTTTTTTGAAGACTTTTGTTTCCAAAATTTTCAAGCGTAAGATTCCCATTGTTTGAGAAAGCTTCAATACTGATATTGTAAAAGATGAAAGGTTGATGTTCTCAATACTCAATAAAGATATCATTTTTTGGTGATTGTGTCCTAGATCCGATCGAAATTGAATAAGGGGATCTTAGGTACACCATGTGTGTTTGTGATGGCGCATGTTTTTTTATGGCTTCATGTCGTTGCTTTTTGATTTGTGTCTAGTTGTGACACATCAATAATTTTATTTAATATCGCATACATAAAGTTCAATATCAGCAAGCACAAAACATGTAACGAAATAGCTGCAAGATCAACACATGCATTTGCGTCACTACAACATATTGTCTACATCAACATTCTACATCAACAATCAAATTCACTTAGTCAAGTTAATGCATTTCAAATCAGAGTCTACATCAGCGTTCTTGCAAATCCATTTCAGAAATTGTACTCAAATTCATTGTTTTAAGTGCATCATTAAAAATTCATTGTTAATGAATTTTTAAGAGAACAAGTGAATCATTAAAATCATTGTAAGCTTTCTCGGGTGCATTGTTGACAGTGTTCGACACCCTTCCTTTACGCAAAATCAAGTGAGTGCACGAATTTCTAAAGAAAACAAGCAACAAGTTTACATCTCCAAGTGAGCGTGAGTATTCATTCAAGCAATTCGCATCAAGTCAGTACAAATTTTAAACCTTCAAGCGAGCCAGAGTGAATTTCATTGCAGCAACCATCAAAGAAACCAAACAAGTTAAAATCTAACACCAAATCAAGCAAGTTGAGATCGACATCAAGCGAACATGACTATTCATTCAAGTGAGCGTGAAGTCATCAAGTAAGTCAAGTGAGCGTTCAAGAAAATGGGATCGTCATCAAGCAAGCGTGAATTCCAGAGTTTAAGCAAGAAAATTCTACAGTTCTAGCAAGTGTTCCTAGAAAGTGCAATAAGCAACAAATCAAGCGAGCACGCCATTAAAGTCCCATAGCAAGCGAGCCTGTCATTCAAGTACCGAAATCAAGTGAAACAGTTCAAAGCACGAAATCTACAACAAGAGAGCCTGATTTCAAGTGAACAAGTTCAGATGGCACAACATATTCAGTTGTTAAATATTCTTCACAGTTTGATCATCTCCAGTGATGAAGACATGGTGCACATCAGCAAAGACACTCTTGCTGATCTTTCACGACATCTACAACAAACAAAAGAAGCCATTGAATTTCTTCAACTCGAGTCGCAACTTCAAAGGATTGAATTGCAAGAAAAGAGTGATACCTTCAAGTCTTTGAACCATCCAGATGATAAGTCATTCATTTAGACAGCTTCAAGTGTCAAAGTTGTTCCAGTTCCAATTTCTTCCAAGCCCATCATCAAGCCATGGGAAGCAATTCAAAATAACAAGAATCGATGAGGCTTAGGATATGTCACTGATGACACCAACCTGCATATCCCAGATTATTCCAAGACAATTAGGTTTTTCAGTGCAGGATTTCTTGCACCACTCACCTCAGCAAGTTCTGAGAAAGTTTCAGACAACCAGCAATGCACACAACCCAAATTTGTAGACAAACAAAATTGCACACAACCTAAAGTTGAAGTCAAACCAAAATGTTCTCATTGTCAAAGAACCGGTCATATGGAAGATCAGTGTTTTGATCTCCATCCTTGTTGCCATTGTGGCAAGCCCAATCATTCCTCAGAAAAATGTCCCAACCCACAAAAATCAGCCAGATTGAAGATACATTATGAATGGATCGACCCTTGGAAATGGTCATCCACAGTCAACAGATTGTCTCAGTTCTACAATCACATACAATCACACATAGTGCAACCAATAGTGAAAATATGATGGTACTCTCATGAAGTTGAATGGGGGATTAAACCACTGTAAAACTCCTACACCTAAAGGGGTGGATTTTAGGATACTTTCTAGAGAAGTGTCTCTCCTTTTAGCTGACAAAGGGGGGAAAATGTCAATGACATTGACAGTGGTTTTCAAACTGAAAGTATGGACAAAACCAACAAAAGTAACCAATGGGCATCTTCAACAGCTAGTGGGCATATTCAACAGCTAGTGGGCATCAATAAATTTTCCAGTGGGCAGTCGACAGAAAAGAAGCAGTGAATAGTTTTCAGCACAGCAAAAGCAATAGTGAGTTGTTTTTTGACATCATTAGCCAGTGGGCTTTGAATAAATTTTTTCAGTGGACAAAGGATGCTGATTTCATGAAAAGGACAGATGGATCCTTTTGCAACTTGGAACTTGATGGAGATGTCAAGCAAAATTCAGAGATGAATCAGACATGCAACTGACTCATGGTCTCTTCAGATTGTAGTTTTTCAGCATCCATCTTTGGCGGTTTTTCAGGCAATGTTTTTGAGGATCAACATGAGAACTTGGAAGATGGTTCCTCATTCTTATTTTGGATTTGCCATTGAAGGGGGGAATTTTAGCCTCTCTCAAATAACAATAATAAATCCAAAATAATAAATAAATAAATTAAATATTCCAAGTTAGGAATATGTGCCTAACTCTTGGGTTGTTTCTCAAATATTGGAGTTTGTTTAGTAACTCCTATTTTGGTGGGTTTTTGGTGAGAAATTATCTCAACCAAAGGAGTCTAAGATAGCACGGACTATCTTAGAAATTTTCTCTCATCTATTTAAATTGTAAACTAAATTCTTTTAATAAGAGGGAATGATGAGAATGCCATGAGGCTGAAGCCTCTTTTCCGCCATTGTTTTGTCTGGTTTTCTATCTGTGTTTTTCTGCAATCTTTTTCTGAGTTGATTTCATTTTTAATAATTTTTATATGAGTCCTTGCACCCAAAATCTCTATTTCTCATTCAAATTTCATTATTAAGACATGAATATAAAATATACATGAAACATGTTAGAATACGATATTTTCAAGTTGATTCTTTCTTGTCATGAATGATTTCAGTTACATGTATTCCACGAACAACATAAAATGAATGCATGAGAAAGGTTAGGAAAAGAAGGCATCTGAAGGAAGCGAAAATAACAAAGAACACATTGAAGAATTGATGATCAAAGCTCTCTACAAACTCCATAATATTGAAGACCCTTTGGAGGGTGAAGAACATCAACAATCAAAATCTCCATCCAGAATGAAGACACAAGTGACAACCATGTCACCATTTAAGAAAGCTCCATCTCATCAGTCACTATTAGTCTAGTCATCAAGAATAGTGACTTTTCATGTCTCATCACATGATGATGTGGAAATTATGATGTAATGATGTTATCGATTGTAATAAAAATATGTGGAATTCCAAGAGTCATATATGGAAAAAATAACCATAGAATGCCAATAGACATGTAATAACAACTGTCATATGTAATTCCAAAAGCCATTTGGAAGTCTAAAGGTTGTAGAAGTCCCAAAGGTGATTAGGAGTTGGAAAGTTAAGAGTCACTAGGATCTGAAAGGTCATGCCTCAAGCTATAAAAGGATCCCCATTGCTAATGCAAGGGAATTTCAACCTTGGCTTATTGCACAAGGCATTAGAGAGATAGAGTTCGTATTTTTGGGTAGTAAGTAGTGCCTCTAACACTCCACTACTGGAGCTAGTGATGTTCATTGTATTTATGTATCGTTGGACTTTTGCTTAATACAGAAGCATTCTAGGCAAACACATTTTGACATATGGATTGTGAATATTTCTAAGACTACTCTTTGAATGTTTCTGGTTCATTTTTTCTTTCAGTTGTATTGGGGTAATTAAAATTTTTCAGTGACTTTGGTTCGCCTTGTTGGAAATGTGTTGTAATGTTATAACGATCATCGCATCCTTGTGAACTATTTTTCTTGATGTTATACAAGTATTTATCATTGATATGTGTCTCAATTAAGTTATTACTATTACTTCTCTATTAGAGGTTCACTGTATTTCCCCCCTCTACAGTAAGAGAACCATCAAAAATATCCAATCGAACATTCACAAGGCGCACTAGCATGCTCATTCAAAAGGGAAATTGAGCCTCTGTTTCATGCTAACAGCCAAATCCAAGGCATATATTTGAGTGAAAATAAACCAAGACATATTCTAGATGGGACTCCTATACGAAACAATGTGAGGTCTAGTTTGGACCTTATATTAGGGTGATCCCCTGTAAGTTGGTGTTATCCAACACTATCAACATTCTGGCACTAGAAGGAGGGCCAGATGAAAAGTTGTGCTCGTTGAGTTTGTTTTGAATATCCTATGTTAAATGGATATTTCCAAAATCGTACTGCTAGAGTGTTTATGCAATCTACCTCCTAGAAAAATTTCAATGGCTACAGAAGTCATTCATGCCTTGTCTCAATTCAAGTTTAATGGTGAGGGTGCTACATATTTATCCAGACACATAAATGATTTTCTTGGTTTTTTTGAATCTCTTTAAATTGATTATAAATATATTATGTTTATTTTTTTCTCCCTCACGCTTGAAGGTCATGCTCATCAATGATGTCATACTTTTCCATCTGATTCCTTTCATTTTTTTTCGTAAATTTCTTAAGGAGCTTCATCAAGCTTTTGATTGGTATGGTTGCCAATATTTTTACAAAAGAATCAATCAACTAAGAATGGAGCCTGATGAATCAATTGATGATTTTTTTAATAGAATCCTTCACATATGTTATGATTTTCCCAAAGAGGATATGGATTTGGATTTCTTTAAGCAAAAATTTAAGCATTTGGTTTGGATTTCTTTGAATTAGAGTGAATATAAACCCTAGATGTTCCTATTTCCCTAACTTTTGTAAACCATTAGACACCTCCAATTTTATAGGAGGAACCTATTATTTATGTTGTTCCTTGTCCTCCTCCTCTTCCACTACCAATTTTGGTGCCTTAATGTGATATATTGAAGCTGGGAAATATGAAAATCAAATTCCTAATCCATCTCCTTGACTTTCTTCCACTTTTATTGATTCAGATCCAAAGGAGGAAACCTTGGAATGGTTCATGAAGCCTACGGTGAAGAATAATATTTCAATTCCTCAATATGGTACTGATGCTCATAACTCTAGCCTTGAATCTGATTTGGATTCCTATCATCCTCTCATCTTATTCTCATAACTTCTTTCCCCTTGATTTTACTGATTCTCAATTTTCCAATCTAAACAATTAATGAAAGTGATGATCATTTCCCAAGTGCACCATTCAATCTTTTGACTTCTCAAGAAGATTTTAATTTGGAAGATTTAGATTTAGAACATAATTTGGTGAAAGAAAATTTTCTCATGGAAGCTTCTTCTTCAATTGTTCATGCCTTGTGTCCTATTATTTATATGTATTTCTCCTCATATCTCCCTCTTGATAAGCAAAACTATAAAATTTCACGAGGTAGTAAGGTCATCCATGATGAAGAAGTAAGTAATCAATATATCAATTATTATTTTTATTCCTTGTCATTACTATTTCCGCATGATAAAAATTCTTCTATTTAGGTTTCTCATGAAAATTTTCCGATCAATCCATCTTTAGATGTGAAATTGAAATAAATTTATGACTTGGGTAATCTATTTGTTGAAGATGTAAATTTTGATCAAATCAGTAATGTGGGTGGATGTCATCAGGATAGTAGAGATAAAGTTTAAATCACTTATGGTAGTTGTTCATATACCATGCATCATATGATTCAATCTTCAAAATGAAATTGTATAATTCTTGAAAGTTATGGGACTCATTAGAGAGTCAATGCACTTCAGCTTCCATTTATGGTTATGTCAGGTTCTCGTGGCTATTGTAGGGTCCCCAAACTAAATAATGTTTGGATATTCTCACAAAATTATTTCCTTTGCATGGTTCTAATGGATAAAAATTCCTTCTTGAAATATATTTGTTATTTTTGATATAATTTTTTCAAATTTCAAGATTTTGTTTCTAATCAGATATAAGACTTTGTTTCAGTTAGTTCATCTTCATGCAAATTTCTTAAATCAAAATTTGGTTTTGAGGGTACACATTTTATGGATGAGAAAATTTTTGAATTTGATTATTCTAAAAATCATATTTTGTTGAGGGATTCATACCTGTGACATTCGTTTGAAAGAAATCAACTCGTAGTCCTTCTTTTGAATATTTTAATGTTAATCATTTTCATTTTGGCACCGAATATCTTCTTGAGTGTTAATAAATGTTGGTGCTATTTGTTGAATTGGATTCAAACTGATATATCAATCATTCTCCATTGACCAAGAATCTTACACCTTAATCTATTTATATGATCATGACAATGATCATTCAATGTATCATTTTCCCACTACTATATCTCATGATATTTATTTTGAGTCTATTGATCCTAATGATTTATCATTTCAATATGCAGATACTTGTCAAGTAGTTGAGGAACTTCAACCTTTTCTGATGGTTATGTGAGGTCTTCACTATCTTCACAAGTGTTTTGAATATGATCAAATTTATTTTCCCATGCAAGATTCTCATCCTGATTCCACACCATTATTTTAATATTTTTTCTCTCAAGGGTTTCGAGATCATCAAGAGGAATGTTTTGAATTTCATGATCCAATCTATCATCGGTTACAAAAATGTTACTTAGAAAGCCCATTTTCTAAAAGAAAATTTGGATATCTCTTGTTGTTTGCTAAGGAAGATAATACAAGTGTAGATATATTCACAATGAGCCATGAAGGTTTTTTTTCTTATGGTTTTCATCGAAAAGTTAAGGTAGAAGGTTGCGTAAAGTGAGGTGATATGACACATCTTTCTTCCTTTAAGAAATGTCTCCAATGTCTTGTGCAAGATTTCCAATATTCTATATTTTATGTTGCACATTATTATATATTGGTTGTATTTTCTCTTATCTTTGTGCTTTTAGGTTGGGAACAACAACAACAGCTTCATTGGAAATATCATTAGAATTAACCCCGACATTCTATCTGATTAGGTTAGGAGTGGCTTAGTTGTATTTAGTTTCCCTTTCATCACATCCACCCTCTATCCCACTCTCCATCGAGTCTCTGCATTTGCTTGTTTTCTTGTTGTATATTATACATGTTTTTTTTTTATGTTATGCGTCCATTTTCTTGCTTCTTTTTGTTTTGTTTCATTGTTTTTTCATGTATTTTTTTTTGTTCAAGAATACCTTGTGTGAAAAGTGCATGTCTCAAAAGTAATTTATGGTGGAATAAAAGGAGAAAATGTGACAAACACAAAACTTGACTATTTTTTTGTTATTCTTCTTTGTATGGGAAGATGCCAAAGGTTGAGCTAAGCTTGGACATAAAATATGATACATCTGAAAGGAAAACCTTGAGGGAACCTATTAAATCTGCACCTATTCTAGTATCTAAACTACTCAACTTGGTATAAACCTACATATGCGTTACATTCATATCTAGTATAGTAGAGAAAGGATAGTGGGGAAATCTACAACGAACAAACCATTATCAAAGGTCATAAACTACTTGCCTTAAGGGGAAACCTCCTATTCTCTCAATAAGTCGAGATCCAAATTCCACTTGTTGAAAATAATAAGTGTCAAAGCACAGTTATATTAAATAAATAAATAAAGGGTGAAACAAGAGAAATTATTTCTATGCAAGGAGGTGAAGCAAGGGACTTTGTCGGGGTACTCTCCATGCCTATTGGCAACAAAGAAACATTTTTTCTCCTGAAATGACACCCCTGAGATACTCTACAATCTTGCTTGTAGCATAGAACACTAAAGATGAAAAATAACGCTATGAATATCATAAATTAATTGCACACATTACCATATCCTGGATTGAAACAATTGTGATACGGAATATAATTTTTGTGTTTAACCAAGTAAAAGAAAGTGAAGTACTATGTATATAACTAGGTCGAAAGTGGAAAGTCTAAGTCCATATAATTGGTGAATCAATAATTCTTGAAAGGATGACCCTTTAACCGAAAAACCATTCCTAAACAGAGAAGCTAAAGATTTCCCAGTGTGTCGCCAAGTGTTGTCTCTGCTACAACACCTTCCAAAATTTCACTACATTCTAATTTTGGATCCTAATTCATTGTTGTTTCTAGTGTCTCTTTGGTGTCTAGTGTCATTTCAAGTCATAATATGTGTTTCAAGCTTTCTCCATTGTTTTGATGCGTCGTCACATTGATTGGAACGTATTTACTATACTTTATGATCGTAACATCTTTGTTTTTATAAAATGACACTTTTTGGTCGCACTCACAAAAACTTCACCTGTAGTACTTGGGGAATGTTTGTAAAGTGGTGTTTTGATGTTTAATTATCATTTTCGAAGTTTGTATAAGTTTTATTGATGCATTGGTATGTGTCACACTTGATTTTAAGTATAAAATCATCGTGTCCCGTCCTTTTCCTATCTTCTAGACTTTGACAAATTTTGGTTTCAAAGAAAACCCATTAAGGAAAAAAGAGCATGAGCACAATCTGAAGCCTTGATCATGAATGATTCATTATTCAGAAGTGTGCCATGCACTTATCAAAATCTCATAGCATAATCCTTAAGCACATTCCCATTCCTTCTTCTAAACTGCACCCTTTGAAAAGTCTAAGTCTTCCTTTGAGCGCAATCCTTTGACTCGAAGAAGTGCACCCTCCTTGAGCACATTAGCATACCCTGAAGGCCTTATGCTCCACCCTTCAGCCTTCCATAATGTGCCATGCGCCCTCTTGATACATTGAACACACGAGTGCACTCTAAAGGCATGAAGATTCATCCTTCATCCATCATAGTTGCACCATGTACACTATTTGGCCTCTTAAGTGTTTGATTGCACTTTGAATGCATGAAGCTTGATCCTTGAGCCTTTGGACTTGCATCATGTACCCCTCTTGGATTCTTGAGCGCATGATTTCAATGAAGGCATGATACTTCGACCTTCATCCTTCATACTTGTGCCATGATCCCTTCTTGGTTTCTTGAGTGCATAAGCGTATTGCGAAGGCATGAAGGTCCATCCTTCAGCCTTAAGGAATGCACCCTATTCCCTTATTCTCTCCCTTGAGCACACAACAAACTCGGGAAGCTCGAAGCCTTCCCCTTCATCCTTCCAACATGCACCCTACGCCCTTCCTTGATTTTCTCTCTCTCTTGAGTGCATGAGTGCATGCCAAAGATTTGAAGCCTATTCCCTTCAAACCTTTAGCATTTTTAAGTGATCCCTTGCACCTAGAAGCTCACTTTCTCCTTCTAAGTGAAATTTTAAGGCATGAATATAAAATTTGCATGAAACATGTTAGAATAATTTATTTTCAGTATGATGGTTGCTTGTAATGAGTGATTTGTAGTTATAGGTATTTCAAGAACAAGATGGAAAGCATGCATGAGGAATATCAGGCAAAGAAGGCATCCAAACAAATCACAAAGACGAAAGAATATATTGAAGACTTTATTATCAAATCACCCTGAAGACTCCATAAGATTGAAGACCCTTTGGAGGGTGGATAAATTAAAAAACCACAAGCTCCATCCATAACGAAGACAGAAGTGATAAACATGTCACCATCAAATAAATCTCCATGTCATCAGTCACTATTAGTCCCAGTCATCAAGAATAGTGACTTGTCATGTCACATCACATGCCGATGTAATGATGTAATCAATTATAAGAAAAATAAGTGGAAGCCTAAGAGTCATATATAAGAAAAAGAGACGTATAAGTTTAAAATACATGTAATAAAAAGTGTCATATGTAATTCCAAAAGTCATTTGGAAGTTCAAAGATTGTAGAAGTCCCAAAGATCATTAGGAGTTGGAAAGTCAAGAGTCACGAGGATGTTGAAGGTCATTCCTCAAGTTATAAAATTATCTGCATTACTCATGCAAGGGAATTTAAGCCTTGGCGTCTCCCATAAGGCATTAGAGAGAAGAAGTTAGTGCTTTTGGGGAGAAAGTAGTGGCTCTAACACGATACTATTGGAGCTAGTGATGTTCATTGTATTTATGTATCTTGGGACTTTTTATTATTATCAAAGCCCTCTAGGCCAACACATTTTCGCACATGTATTGTAAATATTTCTAAGACTATTAAGTGAATGTTTATGGTTCATGTTGTCTTTCATATGTACTAACGTAATTGAACTATTTCAGTGACTTTGGTGGTTCTTGTTGGAAATGTGTTGCAATGTTATAACAATCATCACATCCTTGTCAACTATTTCACTTGATGTTAGATGAGTCTTTCTCATTGAAGCATGTATCCATTAGTGTAGTACTATTACCTCTTTCTTAGAGGTTAAATTTGTTTTCCCTATCCACAGTAAGAGAACCATGATACATCTTCAATCAAACATGCTTGTTCATTTAATGTAGTACTATTACCTCTTTCTTAGAGGTTAAATTTGTTTTCCCTATCCACAGTAAGAGAACCATGATACATCTTCAATCAAACATGCTTGTTCATTTAATGTAGTACTATTACTTCTCTCTTAGAGGTTAAATTTGTTTTCCCTATCCATAGTAAGAGAACCATGATACATCTTCAATCAAACATGCTTGTTCATTCAAAAGGAAATTTTCAATTCTCTCTCATGGTGAGAGCTAAAGCCAAGGCATATCTTGAAGTAAATGACAATTGGGTTTTATTCTGAATGGGAATCCAATTCCAAACGGGGTGTGAGGTAGATTTGGGACCTTATATTGGGTATGTAATCACAATTTTATGTATTTAATGAAAAGATAAAATAAATTTATAATTGTGAATCTTGAGGCATGGGTTTCATGCTCAAGAGAATTTATTTTTATAGGTAAAAGAACCCATTTAGTGCTTTTAGGTTTGTCATAAAGTCATTGAGTCATTGCCATGTATGAATGACCCATTTTGGGCAGGTTACATATTGTAAAAAAAATTATTTGAGTAAAAAATAGAGTCAAGGACCCTCCAAGACCTTGTCAAAATAGGAGAACTAATTAATATAATATAATATTTCAAAGGAAATTATTTACTCATTGAAAAATATAAAAAATAATTATTACAAAATTTCTAGGATAAGTGTTTTAATTTATTTTTTTAATATTGGATAATTTTTTTAATCTATAAATTATTTAATTCTTGTTGATTTCTTCTTCTTCTTCTTCTTATTATTATTTTTTAAAAAGTTTGGCAGGACTACATCTTCATCATATCTAATATATCACTCTGATATCGGCATCAAAAACTTCACATCATCACCAAGACCCTATAGACTATTATTTTTCTTATCTTAATTATAATGTTTATTTTTATTTTTTTAAATTTATTATATAAGTTTAATTATATAAGTCTATTCATTTTATTTTAATTAATTTAATATTCAATCTAGTTTCCAAAATTTTATTAAATAAAAATGCACACTTTAATTTAAAAATAAAAACCACCTTTCCAATCTTATTACTAAATATATTCTCCAACTACTCGCACCATTGTCCCACCAATTCAAAAAAGAAAAGCGTTGATACTTCAGGAAAATTAATGTTCAATAGTCATTGAACTGGAGAATTGCTTCTTTAGGCTACTTTGAGCTTTACATCATAAAATTGGGCACATGTGAAGTGCTTACATCTATTTAAATCTGAACGACTATCCATTTTTTCTGGCAGTATATGGAAAAGAAGATACCTTAATGCCAAGAAATTACATTGCCTAATTTTCACCTAAGCTCCGAAATGCACGATGAAGGATCGACCGCGACAAAATGGGTGTCGGAAGTTGCTACTTCCCAAGGCCAAATGTGTTTAATCTGGTCAAGTCTGTCCACACTATCTAGATCTATGAAAGCAGGGTTTGTGGGTGAAGGAATATTTTCTCGCTCACTTGTCAGCACCCACACCACCTGTGACATTGATGGCCGCAATGTTGCAACAAATTGTGTGCACAGAAGACTAATTTTAATCACTCTAATCCCTTCCTCACACACATAGCTATCATCCAATGTAGGATCAATAACTTCTAGCGCTCTGTCTGCTTTATACAGTCTCCATGTCTGATAATTAGCCAATGTCAATAAAACATAGAAAAATAGTTAATAGACTATCATATTGGTATGGAGATATTACAAAATTTAGTCTTCAAAGATGAGAGATATACATAAGCCATTCTCCTTCACTGATAAAATCCATCTCATGAGCCAATATTTGATTCTTTCTTCCACTCATAATTTCAAGTGAAAAAACTCCAAAGCCGAATACATCTATTTTTCAGTCAGCTGTCCAAGTATGGTGTACTCAGGGGCCATATAACCTCTGCAAAATGTTATCGATACTGAAATCATAAATTTTAATAGCTTAACACTCTCAAAATAATGTAATTCACTTTAAGATATATATGATTTGTAATTGCAGGTTTATGTACTGAAATGGATAAAAATAAATTAGTTGCAAGGCTGAACGTGTTGGAATTTCTGATAATTCCGGAAACACATAGGGAGAACAAAAATTATCCTCTACCTCAACATAGAGATTATAAAAACAAAACGCTGGAGGACAGAGATGGGAAACAAATTCCATTTCATTAACATAAAACAATATTACAAAATGTAGACTTTCTTCAGAACTGGGTTCTGGATTCATGACTCAAAACTATTGCTTGGCTGTTACAAAAACAACGCTACAAATACCTCTCTGTCTCACTAATTCTTCGCCTGCGGGATTTTTGAAACAGTCTTTCTGTGCTACAATAATAACATCAACTCATGACAACATTATTCGACTACTTTATATATGGCGCGGTGGTTCATTTAAAATTAAAATAAAACTATTACAAAATTATATTGGCGCAGTTGTTTATCTCTGCAGAGGCACCATAGGGTCGATGCTGACATGGAATGCAGTGCTCCCGCAGTTATTCTCCACTGTTGATCTCTGTTCAGCGCTTGATATCTGGGTCAACTGCGGAGGCACCCCCTTCGGTTAAACTCTGCGCAACTCGTGCTCCACAAACCGTTGATCTCAGATCGACGTTTGTCGCACTGCCAACATGCGTGATCATTAACCTGCTATGGAATTCAAATATCATTAAGCTGGATTGCAAACATTTTCACGTTACAAATGAGCCTTACATCAGCATACCCAAAACCAACGTGAACAACCTGTGATTGGCTAGTGCAGGGGCCCGCTGGAACTCAAACAAAATTATGAACTGGATTTCATAACAAATTTGTGTAACAAAAGTGATATGTGACGTCAAGCCAAAAACCTGCGCGATAAATTTTGATTGGTCCATGTAGCCTTTGATGCATTGGCAGTGGGACCGGCTTCGCATCGGCGCATCGACGATTGGATGGAACAAGGTTGCGGTGGCATAGACATTGGCGATTGCGATATGCGATGTGCGTTGTGGGGACCACATCGCATCACAATATCACATCGTAAGTGAGACTACGGGACTGATGATTTCGCGGAGAGGAGAGCACTGAGCGATGATGTGGGGACCACCATGACGTCACTCCATTCAAAAATTAAAATTGGCGCGTGAACAAAAAAACTTCCTGTTTGCTGGTTGGTGAGGGCTTTATGGCCCGATAAGACTGTTATTTTAAATACTCTGTTGTTGCGTGGCCATAGCCATGATTTCTTCAATGCTTAGACGGCTATTGCAGAGCCTTTAACCAAAATTTGCAGGCTTCATAAACCGGGTGATAAGGTGCACACTACCTCTACGCCTCCTGTACCTTTCTGCAGTTGAAGTTAATACTTCAGCACTCCTCCTTAAATTAAACTGTCAGGTTATCTGTCATACCCATGCATTTCCTCAAATATTCAAAACTCTTTTTCCCCAATGGATTTTTCAGTATGTCTGCAAACTGGTCCTCTGTTCTGCAATGTTTTAAAATAATTTCCCCATTGTTCACTAGCTCCCTGATGTAGTGAAACTTGGCATCAATGTGTTTCGTTCTTTTATGAAACATAGAATTCTTTGACAATGCTAAAGATGAGTTATTGTCACAATAAATCATTATGCCTTTCACCTATTCTTGACACAAACTCCTCAACATTCTCCTCATCCAAATTGCTTGACATGTTGTTGCTATAACTACCACATATTATGCTTCTGCTGTAGACAATGCCACAATTGGTTGTTTTTTAGAAGCCCATGAAATGGCTCTTGAACCCATGTGGAAAACATAACCAGATGTGATTTTCCGGTCATCTATACTTCTAGCCCAATCACTGTCAGTATATCCAATCAATTTAGAATTTTCTGAAGTGGTATATAGAATTCCATACCTTTTAGTTCCTTTCACATACCTCAGAATTCTTTTTGCTGCTTGCGAGTGTGCTTCTTTTGGCCTTTCCATAAATCTGGAAATTAAACTAACAACATGCATAATATCAGACCTAGTTGCAGTCAAATACATAAGGCTGCCAACTATGCTCTTGTACAAACTAGGATCAAAATCCTTGCTGCTGTCATCTTTGTTGAGTTTCAATCCCATTACTGTGGGAGTAATTTCTACCTTGCAATCCTGCATGTTAAATCTTTCCAAAACTTCATTCACATATTTAGCTTAAGAGATAAAAATTTTATTTTCATTTTTCTCTACTTTTATTCCTAAGAAGCATTTCAGCAATCCCATATCAGTCATTTCAAATTCATCCTTCATGACTATTTTAAAATTCTCAATGAGGTAATCTTCATTACCTGTAAAGATCACACCATCAACATATAAAACAACAATCAACATCTTACCATCTTTCTCCTTAATGTATAATGTGGGTTCTCCTTCACATTTTTCAAACCCATTCTCCAGTAAATAGGAATCAATCCTACTGTACCATGCTCTTGGTGCTTGTTTCAGCCCATAAAGAGCTTTCTTCAATTTGAAAACTTTGTGCTCTTGGCCTCTTTTCTCATAGCCTAGAGGTTGTTCAACGTAAACCTCTTCCATCAATACTCCATTTAGGAATGCTGATTTTACATCCATTTGGTAAACCTTCCATTTGTTTTGTGCTGCTATGGACAACACTGCTCTCACTGTTTTCATTCTTGCAACCGGTGCAAAGGTTTCCTCATAATATCTTCCTTGTTTATGCTTGTAGCCTTTGACAACAAGTCTGGCCTTGTGCCTTTCAATCTTACCTTCAGCATTTCTTTTGGTCTTGTAGACCCACTTTACTCCAATGACTTCCTTGCCATTTGGGAGATCAACCAATTCCCATGTATTGTTTTTCTCTATGGCATTTATTTCTTCATCCATAACTTCTATCCATTTTTTGTCTTTCATTGCATCTTCAAAATGAATAGGATCATCAACATGACAATACAATGCAAATAAAGAATTTATACATTTATTTGCTGCTTCTTGCTCATAGATTTCATTTAGATTTCTGAATCTGGTTCCTCTTTCATTTGGTGTACTTGTGCTTGAAGAAGCACTCAAATCTACTCCTTGTGGTGTGCTTGGAGAAGCACTCTCATTTCTTCTCAAGGGTTTTCTTATTCCAACTTGTGGTGTCCCTTGATGTCCTTGTGTTGGTGGAGGTAGTGGTGCTAATGATGGATGTATTTCAACCATCTCATCCTCATTTTCACCATGAGACAAACAACCCTTTACATTGATTGTTTTCTCAATGCTTCCATCCCATGATTCTTCTTCTATGAATCGCACATCTCTGCTTATAAAAAATTTCTTTGTGGATGGGTTATACAATCTATATCCCTTGGATTCTTCACAGTATCCAAGAAATATGCACTTCTCCCCCTTACTGTCCAACTTCTTTCTCAGCTGAGCTGGAATGTGTGCATAAGCCACACACCCAAAAACTCTCATGTGGGTGACTCCTTGTTTTCTGCCACTCCACGCTTCTTCTGGAACTATGTTCATCACTGCTTTTGTTGGGCATCTATTCAAAATATATACCGCACAATTTCTTGCTTCTGCCCAATACTCATTTGGAAATTTTTTTGCCTTCAGCATACTTCTCACCATATCCATGATGGTTCGATTTTTTCTTTCAGCAACACCATTTTGCTGCGGTGTGTACCTTGTTGTGAATTTTTTATGTATCCTGTTTTCTCTGCAAAAACGAAGAAATTATTTTGACATGTACTCACCTCCTCTGTCAGTCCTTAATACTTTCATATGCTGCCCACTTTGTTTCTCTACAAGAGCTTTAAAGTGGCAAAACTTTTCAAACACCTCACTTTTATACTTCCAGAAATAAACCCATGTTTTTCTTGTGAAATCATCAATGAAGGTCAATGTATAATTGCTGCCTGATATTGATGATGTTGGCATTGGCCCACACAAATCTGAATGGATAATTTCTAAGGGTGCCTTTGCCCTTATGCTCTTTCCTGATGGAAAGTTTTCTCTGTGTTGTTTGCCCAAGATGCACCCTTCACATAGGCTGTCCGGTTTCTCTATCAATGGTAATCCCCTTAACATTCTTTTCTTGTGCAACAAATTTAGAACTCCAAAATTGAGATGTAAAAATCTCAAATTCCATAACCAATTCTCATCTTTCACTTCCTTTTCAAAGACCTCTTGAGTTACAACTACTACATTCTTTCTCTTTCCCTTCAAGTCTACATTTAGCTTGAGTGGAAACATTCTATTGCTGGTCATTTTCACTTTTGCAATAATCTTCTTGCTTGGAGGTATGTCCATTATTGTGCACACATAATTTTTGAAGAATACATTGTAACCTTTGTTAATGAGCTGCCCAATGCTCAAAATATTACATTTCAAGCCAAGAACATAGTATACATCTAGCACAAATTTCTGCTCACCATTTCTTGCAAGGATACTTACTCTACCTTTTCCCTTGATAGAGATCTTAGTATCAGTTCTAGTTGTTACTTCAGATTTAACATCTTCATCAAGATTGGCAAACATTGCTATGTTTCCAGTCATCTGATTACTGCAGCCTGAATCTAAGAACCATACTTCATCCTGCCTATCTTGTGCTACATTACATGTTAATAGCACATTATTTGGGTTATTTTCTTCTCTTGTTACATTTGCATTCTGCCTATTATTCATGTCATATTGCTTTTTCCTACACTCATTGGCATAATGCCCATTTTTTTTTCAATAACAACACTGGACATTGGATTTGTCATACCTTTTTCCATGAGCATGTTGTTGTCCACTTTTTCGGCTGCTGCTTTGGCCTTGGCTTTGATTCTGATTGCTACTCCTTCCATGAGTATGTGCAGGGCTGTTTCTTCCTCCTCTGTTTTGGCTTCTGCCTCTTCCTCTTCCAAAAGGCATCTCAGTCTTGAAGGCATGCTCCAAATATGGGTTTACTGATCTTCCCAATCTTTGTTCATGAGTCATCAGTGATGCATGAAGTTCATCAACTGTGAACTTTGAGAGAACCTTTGTCTCTTCAATGGTGGTTACAATAACATCAAACCTTGAGGGTAGGCTCCTCAATACTTTCTCCACTATCTTTCTTTCTTCAAGTGTCTCTCCATGAGACCTTATCTGGGTGACCATCCCAATCACATGTGTGAAGAATGAGTCTATGTTATCAGACTCTTTCATATAGAGAGTTTCAAAATATCTCCTCAGCAATTGTAGCTTTGCTGTCTTCACCTTTTAAACACCTTGATAGGAAATCTGGAGGGTATCCCATGCCTCCTTAGATCTTTTAGCTGCTGCTATCCTTGGAAACACACTCTCATGCACTTCTTGATAGAGATAGAAGAGGGATTTAGAGTCCTTCTTCCTATTTCTCTTCAACAAATCCTTCTCTGCCTGTGTCAAGGCATTAAAGGAATTTTCATCTACTGGTTCTTCAAAACCATCTTCAACAAACTCCCATAGATCCCGAGAGGAAAACAAGGCTCTCATGGTAATTTCCCAATAATCATAGTTCTTCCCATTAAATTGTGGGAGCTGAGTATTTCCAATACTCATACTGGTGCTTGGTCCAGCCATGGCTTATAAAATGATCTTTGAAATAAAACTTGACTGTGTTTTTCAAACAATCTACCTCTATGTCTAAGAGACCAAACTCTGTCTTTGAAAACTTCTCTGGACTGCTCTTTTTAAACTCAAAACAAGAACTCTGTTTTGATAAATACCTGGACTTGAAATTCTGCTAGGCTTTCACGCTGCTGCTGAACTGCTGCAACAAGCTTCCTTCTTCCTTCAGCTTCTTTGACACCTTCAAAGAGCCTGGATTAGCTCTGATACCATGTTGGAATTTCTGATAATTCTGGAAACACACAGGAAGAACAAAAATTCTTTTCTACCTCAACACAAAGATTATAAAAACAAAACGCTGGAGGAAGGAGATGGGAAATGAATTCTATTTCATTAACATAAAACAATATTAAAAAATGTAGACTTTCTTTAGAACTGGGTTCTGGATTCATGACTCAAAACTCTTTCTTGGTTGTTACAAACACAACGCTGCAAATACCTCGCTGTCTCACTAATTCTTCACCTGCGGGCTTTTTGACACAGTCTTTCTGTGCTACAATAATAACATCAACTCATGACAACACTATTCGACTACTTTATATATGGCACGGTGGTTCATTTAAAATTAAAATAAAACTATTACAAAATTATATTGGCGTGGTTGTTTATATTTGCGGAGGCACCATAGGGTCGATGCTGACATGGCATGCAGTGCTCCCGTAGTTATTCTCCATCGTTGATCTCTGGTCAGCGCTTAATAGCTGGGTCAACTGCAGAGGCACCCCTCCAGTTAACCTCTGTGAAACTCGTGCTCTCGCAAACCGTTGATCTCAGATCGATGTTTGTCGTGCTGCCAACATGCGCGATCATTAACCTGCTGCGGAATTCAAATATCATTAAGCTAGATTGCAAACATTTTTGCGTTATAAATGAGCCCTACGTCAGCAGACCCAAAACCAATGTGAACGGCTTGTGATTGGCTGGTGCTGGGGCCTGCCAGAACTCAAACAAAATTATGAACAAGATTCCATAACAAATTCGCGTAACAAAAGTGATATATGACGTTATGCCCAAAACCTGCGCGATAAATGTTGAGTGGTCCACGTAGCCTTTGATGCGTTGGTAGTGGGACCGGCTTCGCATCGGTACATCGACGATTGAATGGAACAAGGTTGCGGTGGCATAGACATTGGCGATTGCGATATGCAATGTACGATGTGGGGACCACATTGCATCGCATCGCAAGCAAGACTACGGGACTGATGATTTCGTGGAGAGGAGAGCGATGAGCGATGTTGTGGGGACCACCATGACATGGCTCCATTAAAAAATTAAAACTGGTGCGTGAACCAAAAACTTCATGTTTGTTGGTTGGTGAGGGCTTTATGGCCTGATAAGACTGTTCTTTTAAATACTCTGTTGTTGCGTGGTCAGACCCACGATTTCTTCAATACTTAGATGGTTGTTGCAGAGCCTTTAACCAAAATTTGCAGGCTTCATAAATCGGGTGATAGGGTGCACACTACCTCTGCGCCTGCTGTACCTTTATGTAGTTGAAGTTAATACTTCAATAGAACGATTGAGAAATTTCTTACAAAGTTCTTGCAACCATGATATCTTGCTTCACCTCTGGTTCTAGAGCTAGAGTATTGAAATCGAATACAACGAGCGTCCACACCTTATTTCGGTACTCATAGTCCCTGGAATTGGATTTATTGGTGTAAATATTTCAGTAGCGGCTTCTAATCTCCAACGTTTTTGCTTCGGCCATGACGTGGAGAAGATATTGATTGAAGATGATGTGCTTGCGTTTCTTGTAAAATGTTAATTCGTAATAGCGTTTCTCCTTGGAGGTGGAGTCCCAGGAGAGCATGAATTGATGTTTGCGCTCACTATCGTGAAATGCCCACCACATTTTGATGCCCTCATATTCATCTTTAGAGCTCTTGGAAACTTGATCTAACCAGAGAGTTGAAACTGGGCTGATGAGAGGTATCATCTTCCAGTGAGAGTGTAGGTTGGGAAGAGAGATTCATAGAGGTTAGGGAGTTAGTTATTAGGTAGTTAGCTTAAATGAAGGAAGTTGTAGATGAATGGCTTAAAATATTTCAATCCTCTAACATTTGATCTGATAGTGCAAAGATGTATACAGTGGCACCTAGGGAAGTTGTTTTAAAAAAAGAATGCCTTACTACATAAATATACTAGCTAAATAAGATATTTTATATCATAGCAATGCACTTAATATAAATCATTATATATATATATATATATATATATATATATATATATATAATTTGATATTTAATTTTAAAAAATAAAACACTTTAAATTTTATATAAAATAATTTAATTTTAACAAATATTTAAAGAAAAAAACACACAACTTGGAGCAAATTTGCAAATTACTTAAAAATAAATTCTGCCATGTAGAGACAATGACAGTTATCGACTCCGCTGTGAGCCACAATATGAAGGGCAGCTACAGTTGTTACAAGTATTACAACAACCAAGGAGCATCTTATATGACCAACCACGGAAAGAAGCAACAGTGTTTGAATACGACCACAGTTTCACCGAAACACCCGAAGGAGCAGTCCACGCAGTTGGACCTTTTAAGATGACTTGCGCCTGTCAAAAACTATTACAAATGGGCGGAATTTAACTGTATGATCTGAATTTTCTGTCCGAATCCAGTGATAAATTTTTTAGTGCGCTAGAATTGTGTGTGAATCGGTGTGAATTCTATTATTGTTCTTTTCAGATCTTCATGGAAAAAATCAATTGCTGTACTCTTTTGTGATTTTTTTTTTTATGATTTTGAGAGTAATTTAATTATGTCATTGGTTTTATTAAGGCATTTTTTGATGTGAAGTAATTGATTAGTATTTTGTTAAAACATTTTTTTTATGTGAAGCAATCAATTCAATTCAATTCATCACTTTATCAAAATGATATATTAAACATAATAAAAATATAATCATGCCAGACTTAAAAATTATTTTCTGTAATTAAATTTTAAATATTTAAAAAAAAATCTAACATAATTTTCTTTGAATATGATACATGCATGATTCATTCAAACCTTATGCTTCATACCTTAATAACTTAATAGCAGAGAAATTAGTTGCGGTTAGACTTTGTTCATTATCCATTCAAAAACTTGATGCTTCATAGCTTACTAAATAATAGAGAAATCAATTACGGTTAGACTTTGTGAATGTGATAACCCAACGTAGCCATCTATATAGTTGTTGTGATTGTTTACATTTTGGGATCCTGGATCAGCGTGAAGAGTAAATTCCATAGTTACTGATTGAAGATGTGGCTTCAAGTGTGAACAAATTATGCCATAGGTTTCTTCGTACTTTTATATTGTTTGGGATATGGTACCAGAAATGATAAAACGGACTTGTTGCTTTCGATAGTATGGAGTTTCTTATCTAGCAACACTTTTATAATGTGTTATGAGATGATGAATTATGATGGGAATTGCTTTGTGGTTATCTCTTATATTTGGTTATATAGGTCTATGTGATATGTAATATCATGGAGATCATTAATATACACTAGGTATTGAGGAAATCAATAAGGAGGTAGTTTTAAATTGTAAATTCTATTTTTAATATAATATTGGAGATAATATCTAGGTAAAAAAAATATTTCTCACTAAACATTTTTTTGTAAAACAATATGCATTTTTAATATCACTTCAAATTTCATAAAACAAGAAAGGATATTTTTTTCCTTTATTCAATACCCAAAATACTAAGTAATTCAACTAAATTTTGATTGAAAAGTTTCAAATACTTTATCAATCTTAATACTAAGTAATTCAACTAAGTTTTGATGAGAAAATTTCAAATATTAAAAAAAAAAAAACATTAACTATCCATTTGTATGTAGATATTTTTTTGAAAACACCTTAATTTTATATTCAAAATTTAATATCATTTTTTATTGAAGAATTTTTTTAATGCTGAATTCATTATATATTTCAAAATTAAATATTATATTTTTTATTTAGTTAAATTTCACTCTTATATATATCATTTAAATTATTTTTAATTTTCATACATTCGGTGTAAAGATTTAATCAATTTTTACATCATCTCAAATGTTTCATAATAATGTATACAATGAACATGTAATGGTTTGTACTTAATTGATAGGAATTATAAATGTGAACGCGTATTAGTGCCCAAATCCATTTAAAAGATTAAATTTAAAAGTGTAATTTAATAATTTCTACATCATTTCAAATGTTTCATAATAATGTTTATGATATACATGTAATGACGTGTAATTAATTGGTATGTATTATAATTTCATTTGAAGGATTAAGTTTAAGAGTGTAAGCTTTGGTATGTTTTTTTTTTTTTTTAAGTTGAAGTGTAGCTTTTTACATACTTAGCTCGTTGAAAAAAAAAAAATTTAGTTTATATAATAGTAATTTCACATTTAATAGGAGCCAATAAGATGTTGATATTGAGGGAAGAACATAGTAACTAAATTTACAAAGGTTTATTTCACATATCATTTTTGGTTGGTATATAGATGTTTAAAAGTTAATTTAACTTTGTGTATTGTTTATGAATTACTTATTATTATGGTATGTTTTTCAATTTATGCTATTATATATGTTATATTTTAAATTTAAATATATTATATATATATATATATATATATATATATATATATATATATATATATATATATATATATATATATATATATATATATATATATTATTTTAAAGGAAATATGGATAAAAGAAAAAACTCAAAAATTCAAGAAATAATTTTTTTATCAAAATAATCTAGGTATAATAAGCATATATGCATCTCAAAAAACAATGAGAATTCAAGTGATGATTGTTCATCATTAAGTTTGAATGTGACAAGTTGTTTAGTTTGAATTTTTTTTTTTTGAAAATACAACATTTTATTTAAGGTAAACATAATATCTCAATCTAATATTACAATTATTAAATTTTTTACAACATTTTGTTTAAGATAAACATAATATCTCAATCTAATATTATAATTATTAATTTTTAACTATTATTTAAAAATATTTATATAAATAGAAACTACCATATAACTTGAACAAAAAATGCATCTATAATTTAATTCAAACATTTAAAAGAAAAATAAATAAATCTAACATTCTATAAATATCTAATATTTAAATAGAAACTACCATATAACTTGAACCAAAAAGGCATCTAAAATTTAGTTCAAACATTTAAAAATAAATAAACAAATGTAACTTTTTATAAATATCTAAATCAAAAAGTAAGGAAAAAAAATACTTCCTTTTAATATATATCCAAAAAAATCTAATATCCAAATAAATTTGCATTACATTTAATTGGAAAATATCATGGCAACTAATTGCTTAAAAGTTTAACTAGCAAAAGATAAGGCAACTAATTTCTTACACTATTGCAACCTGCTAGCTACTACATAAGCTTCTCTGGATTAGTATTTGGTTCCACTGAATTGGTCATTTTAATTTATTTTTGTTTAAATTTGTTTCAGCATATTTAAGTTAATTGTAAATTTCATATATTCATAGATATAAGACAGGTTTCATTTAATTGGATATTTTAGCAGTTTGCACTCAATTTTTTATTTGTTTATATTTGTTTCAGCATCTTTTTTATATATTTGTTTCAGGGTATTTATAAGTTAATTGTAAATTTAATGTATTTATAAATATAAAATAAATAATTAAATTTATTACATATTTATTAAATTTTTAAATTTCCCTTCTATATAAATTTAAATCTTTAAGAAATAATATTAAATTATTAAATATAATAATATTTAATTATTAAATATTAGAAATCCACAATCATTATAAACATAAATATTAGTAAAAAAATGATATTAAATGACTAAAAAAATAAAATAAATATACCCTAGAAAAATACATCATATTAATAAAAATTGTCAGGAGAAGAAATTGCAGCTAACTAATATTTGAATATCACTATTAAGAAAAATGAACAAATGAATAAAGGCTGTTTATCGTGTGCAAGGAATCGGGTTCATGTCTAAACACATAAATGTGAGGATCAAATTTCTATTTCCAAGTACAATGTGCACTTTGCATGTTCATCAATGTAATGACTACTATATAAATTATGCAACTTTTTCCTTTACTTCAGTTGTTAAGTTATTAGTCCCGCTCTCAGTGTAGCACTTGCTTTGCGTTCAAATTGTTTTGAATTTTATTATTTTGGTGAGCTTTTGTAATTTTAACCAAAAATATGTTAGATTATTATTATTTATTTATTTTTTCCTGTTAATTCAAAAGTATTTTTTTAAATTTTTCGAAATATTAGTTCTAATTTTCAATTAGTTAAGCAAGCTTTGATGCAATATAATTATCCTAGTGCAAGGTGGGTTCTTTTTGGTTTTTATCCGTTTTTAACAAATTATTTAAAATTAAAGGCTAACTTTTTGAGTGTCCATTCCACGAGTGAGTGTTCAACACTGTTAATGATCTACTCAATGACGTCATAATTGACAGGCTTCCAGACAAGGATGTATAGAGAAATTTTTTGCGGTGGACTTTGTTAAAAAGTCGAGACTATATCGAGTCATGTTATTTTCCTCCGCACTTGGTGTAACGTACATTTTGAAATTTAAAAAATTACTCTGCACATCAGATAGAAACCAATCTAAGTTTTTAGTAAGCTTGCTCAAAACAACTAATAGTTATTTTCATTTATAAATGCTTCTAACATTGTTGACTATTCGAGGTTTCCCTTTTCTTGAATAAGGAACATGAACTTTTCCCATCCCACATACTTCTGTAGTACACCTACCTCTTTGATTGTGGAACGTACGATAGAATTATTACGCCATATAGGTTCAACTACCTATCAAATTCAACCAAACAATATTGTTTTTTAAAATAGTTATGCGGAGGTGTGGAATAATATTTCATTGTGTTCTTATTGCAGTTGCACAAAACCATACCACTACACTTAGAGCCACCAAACATAGTTTTGAGAACCCTGCAAAGAAATTTCTCCAAAGCTCTTATGTGGAGGAAGGAGAAAGGGTGCATGAGAAGTGCAAGAGAAAGGGTGTGTGAGGATGAAGAAATATGCAGATGAAGATTTTATATATTAATTTAATATGAATCTTTGATCTATCATGGGGTACCAAAACAAGCAAGAAATTACATTCTAAAATAATAAAGTGCGGCAAATTGATAAGGAAAAGTGAAAATGATAAGATTTGAACAAGCTTCTATGGTTATCAATGAAGAAGTGAACTTCTTGATAAGATTTTCTCTCATCAAGATGGAGGAGTTAATGCTCACCATGGGATGCTATTAGGTGTGCGAGAAGTGCGGGAGAAAGGGTGTGGGAAGAAATTGTTCGTGGGGTATTTGTTAAACAACAGGGACTATATTGAGTCAATATTTTTTCCTCTACCACTCAGTACATGTTATATTTTAAAATTTTAATAAATTACTTTCAAATTCTGAGAAACATATTATTTTTTAAAATAATTATTTCTTTTATTGTGTTTCTTTTATACCTACACATAACTACACCTCCGCACTTAGAGCCACCAAACATAGTTTTGAGAACTAGACATCAAAACACCCGCAAAGCAATTTTTCCAAATCTCATTTACATCCCGATGTCAAATAAAATGCACCTGAATAAACATAGTAGTGCACACAATTCATCACCCACCCTTATTTTAGAGACTAGCATGTTGGATACATTTAAGTGAACTAATCTAATTCCTAGATACAATTTCTTGTTGTTCATTGCAGTCACCATTTTGAAATTAGAGTTTACTAGAGCCCAATTCTAGTCCCCATTGAGGTGAATGAATATACTTTTATGATTTAAGTATCAATATTTTGATAATAAATTTTGAAACAAATATTATTCTTTGGAAAATGACTTTGTATTCAATGCTCATTCAAATTCTGAGTGTGTTTACCGATTCTAAAATTAATTTTGAGAAGTTTTCTATAAACATTAATTGAAAGTATATTTTTGATAATTTTCCTTGATATTTTATATATTACCTAATGTTTTGTATATTCCAAATTATACTAAGTCTTAGGAACCTTCTCTAGAAGTGTGTGAAGGGGAGGAAGATTTTGTTACTTTCTCTGCACAACTGTTCTCCCACCTAACACTCTTTCCTCATATGCATTACAAATAAATTTTGTTTAATATTGGATGATAACTATTTAATAAAAAAAATTCAAATAAAAAATGAATTTGGTATTTAGGATGCTCAATTAGACAAAATCACGTAGATACAGTAGTAGGAACAATTAATAACGTACCCAAAATTTTCATGCCTTAAAATTTTGTAGTTCTTTTTACTATAAAGTTTGAAAGATGTTATATATTCTAATCATTTAGAGTTATGAGCAGTGAAATTTTGGGGAAGAAACTCTCATTGTGCTTCCTAATATCAAATTAAATGCATCCACATAGTCATAGTAGTTTGCATAGTTGAGCGCTCACACTTATTTTAGAGCTATGCTTCTAATATATATATATATATATATATATATATATATATATATATATATATATTAGTCTCTACCATGCCAGGGAATATATCACTTGCTTCACGGTCAAAATGCATTGACTCTCTATTATTTTGTTGAGTTTTTATTACTACTTAGTATCATATAATGAAATTTGTAAAGGTAATGTGACGATTCTAACTACTAATTCTATTTATGAGTCCTTGCCTCATTCTCTCTACAAGTGCATTGACAAGACGCTCAAAATAAGATATCATGAATAAAATATCATCTCTAGTTAGAATCTAATATGCATGTTTAAAATTTAAAAAGTAATGTGACAATTGTAATAACTAGTTCTAGCTATATTGCTTGTAGGAGCATTAGCTAGGTGTTTATCATGCAATTTTAGTATACATGTAAGATTACTTTTTGGGGGAGATGGTTACAAAATAATTTTTTCTTCAGGCTGTATGGTGATCGTTTGGGTATTTTCATGACATGAAAGTTTTTATTTACAATTTCAGTTTGAATGCAAGTGCAAAACATACAACATTTTTGTCACGTAATTTGTATGTTGTTCCTTCTATATGCAAGTACTTAGAGCCTTTATACAATATACGTGATATATTTTTAACAATGAGGTGTATAGTTCGAAAATTGGATAACATGAAAGTGCTAAAAACGTTTATACAATATCCGTTAGCATCTTGTAACTACTAGGATTGAATTGTTTTCATCCTATGAAATTATATATTTTTTTGTTTTCCTTATTTCTATATATTTGATCTAGTTCATATCTTCGAATAAGGGAATATGAAGACAAGTAGAACATATAAAGTTAAATATAGTGACAAATTTGGTAATAGGTGTGTTTTTGTTCCATTATTATCATTTGATTATTGTATTATACAAATTTATATTTTTTTCTATAATTTTTATGTACTATAACTAAAAATGACACTTTTTCAGTTTTCAGTAAACATGTAACACTTAAATATTTAGGTCTAGGAGAACAACTACAAGAAAAAAGTTACTTTGATTATTTCTATAAAAAATTTGTGCATTTGTTATTTTTTCAGTTTATTATATGTAAAAAAGAATTTCAAAACTAAAATTGTAACATACCTCTTACGTAAATTCATATGGTAAATATATTTTCACTTTAATTGTTCAAATCAAAAAAATAAAGAATTGGTTTCATGTAAGAACAATTCTTGATAACAACCTGGGTTGGGTATTCGCTATTTACATAAGGGTGATAATGAGAGACTGCCTTGGGTGGGGCGGAAAGATTATATCCAGGAGCATTTGGAAATTGCTTAGAGTTTAAAAGAGTTTCTCAGTTCATTCGTAACGATCTCAGAGCCGACTTGCCGATGTGGATTAACATTTTATTCACCTGTACTTTGCAGTTTGCGTTGTAGTTAAACATTTATATTCAAGCCATGGCTCAATTCAGAGAATGGTAAAGTGGTTAGCATGCTTAATGAGATTAGAATGGGGAACTTAAAGTGGGAAAAATCGAGAGTTGGGTACGTAAAAGACTGTTTTGATTTTCTTTTTATTGTAATTATTGCAATATGAGAGTAATAATGTCAATACATTGTTGGCGCTTAAAGGCATTTATCCCCTTCCTTTAGGAAAGGCTGTGATTACATTAATTTTCTTTTAGAAGAGTAGACTGTCAAGATAAGTAATGTTTTTTCGTTTATTTCCGGTGTTTGATTATGTTCAAAATATTTTTCCATGTTTATATGGAAAGAGATATATACATATATAAATATTTATATAATATTGTATATGCAAGAAAATAGAATATGCATGCTCTTTACTTTAAAAGGGATTTTCTTGAATAGATTAAAAAGGTTAACTCTTTAATATAAATATTTATATAATATTGTATAACCAAGAAAATAGAAGATGCATGCACTTATTTTAAAAGGGATTTTGTACTCATTTAGTTTATGAAGTGATAACAAGTCCAAAGTATTTTCTTGAATAGATTAAAGAGAGTAACTCTTGAAATATCTTCATGTGCAATGAAGAAGAAAAGAGAAGTTTTCTCAGATTAATATTCATTAACCATGTTGTAAATAGTAATTATTCAATAAATCCATGGATAGTTTCATAAATCCAAGAATACTTTACCATGGTATTGGTAAAGATTAATTAATAAATCCATGGATAGTTTCATAAATCCAAGAATAGTTTACCATGGTATTGGTAGAGATTAATGAATTAATAAATCCATGGATAATTTACCATGGTGTTGGTAGAGATTAATTATTTCATAAATCCATGGGTAGATTACCATGGTGTTTGTAAATGTTAGTTATTCATAAATCCATGAATAGATTACCATGGTGTTGGTAAATATTAGTTATTTAATAAATCCTCGGATAAGGAACTATTCAGTTATAAGTATTTAGATGAACAAACTATGTGATTACTTTTATATTATCATGATTATGATGTTAATTCCTTTTGGAAGAAGATCATGCACAGGCATGCAATATATGTATTAACTTTCATTGGAAAGAATATACATATTTGTATGTGGGAAAGATAGCATGTTGTATTAAACTACATTGGAAATGATTGTTAGTATAATCTTTGAAAAAGAAGACATTCATTTGTTTGCTTAATTGCATAGTTTTACATAAAAAGAAACATATGTTTACATACTCACTTGTGTTGAGATTTTCTTTGGGAGGACTCGTGAAGGAAGTTATGTGCTTCGTGTGTAAGCACTCCTTCAGGGAGATTCTTTTGGAATCTATATGCATTTGCATGCATGGGAGAAACATTTGTATGTTATCCTGCATTTCATGCACTAAAAGTAATAGCTTAAGGGTTAGCTATTTTGATTAAATTTATGTAAATCGCATGCACGAATATCGTAACTAATGTATCAGTTTATTTTAAATATATGCTGGGGAGATGTAGCTATTGTTTTGCAGGAATGTGTGCTTATGCGACGGAAACATTAGTTAATGTGATGACTTATAACTAGCACATATGAGGTATGTGTTGTTAAAGGGAGAATGTCAAGGTACTTTACTTGCATGTCATGAATATACATGAGTAGATGGAGAAACTACTATAGTATAGATATATGAAATTATTTATTATACTTTATGAATCTTGACATCAATGTACGTTGAAGGTAACATTAGCAGGGTATGATGGTGATATGTATAAAGGAAATATTATGCTTAACCCGGTGGCATGTAAATGATTATGGTTCATGCAGATGAGTGTGAACTACCAAATGATCTAGTGTACGATGGACCATTGTAGGTACATCCATTCCATCGAGATATGAAGATATGAAGACCAGAGGGTAAATGGTATCATATTTATTGTATTGGCTTTAAGCTAGATATTTGTATATCTCCTTGTAAGATTTATAAACGATGGTTAAGAGATGGTCTCCCTTATAAGCCATTGAGTGAGGGCTGATCACCCTCACGAGCGTTTAATAATAAAATTAAACGTTTGCTGGTTTTCACCCTACGGGGTTTCCAGGGTATATTGGTGTTCAATGATGTGATTGATTATTGTGTCAAGTTGATGATGTTGATTCCTTTATTGTCATAATGGCAAGTATGTGATGACTATATGAGTAATGAAATGAATGGAAGGTTACATCATACAGTATTATGTTAATGTATTGTAATGGAGGTTGTTAATGGTTAGGGAGCTTAATATTCTTAATCTAAATATTACACTATGAAATGGTAAACATTATAGGTAATGATGAGTAAGGAATATTTAATAGTGAATGGATAGTTACCCATGAGTAACTTGTATACAAAATTTTTAGCTCCTTACATTTCCATGTGAAGTTATCGGTGTATGTGACAAAAATATACTTATTATTTTACCTATATGCATAGAAAGTAGAGTCTATATGATAATTATGAACCCGATCCTAGAATATACATTAGAAATGACTTTGTGGTATCTCGTTCTTTCTTCATGATTGAATTCTTATTCAGTATCAATTATAATATCATTTTAAGCAATGATTTGAGTGTAGTATTTGTGAACATGGAAATAATATCAGATTCTAAATAGGTCTTAAATAAAGATGGTATCAATGATGTGATGATAAAAATGGACGAAGAAGTAGAGATGGAAATGAGAATTATGACAGAATTAGATATCAAAGGAGACAACAAAAGTGTAGAAAATAGACAAGAAATAAAGATAGAAAAGTAGTTCTATCTATATTTAGATATTTCTAAAACATATTTATTTTTTGTTTTCTTGAATTAATTTCAATTCAATGCTCATGACTACGAAAAAAAGGATCGATTCTATCCCATTATTGATTGAAGATCTTAGTAACGACATGAAAAGTAATATATTCCATGGCAATACTTTAGTTACATATCGATTTTTTTTTTTTTTTTATAAATAAAATAAGACAAAAGTAATACTTAGTGCATATTTGATAGATAAGAAGGCCGAAATGACAATAACCATTCGCTTGTGCCAACACATTTTATTGAACAACGTGAGATAAAACCTATTGCAAATGTTAGTTTTTCAATTAAAAATTTTGAAATAACTTTAAAGAACAAATATTATAGTGGGGACTGTGAGAAAACTATTGTACTAAATAGATTTAGCATTATAGAAAACATTTTTCCTGTTTCAGAAAAGTACTAATTTTCCTAGATATAATGATTGAAAATATGTTTCGCAGTCAAGACCTGTTTCCAGTTGGCACAGTAGGTGCCATTGCAATTTCAGATCCATAGACACAGATGCAATGTGTACTAGAAATCAAGGACGAGAATGTAGAACATGATAGGAAAATAGTAAGCTTAAATTTATTTTAATGGTTCAATGATAGCGAGTTAATGTATGTCTCTTATACATTTTACATGTATTATTTTACAAATATTACATATTTGATTGGTTCATTTACAAAAAAAACTTCTTCCAACATATATTTCAATCCAAATAAGATTGCAAGAAAATGTTTTTATGCTCATCTTGCTAAAAAATATAGTTAAAGAATAAGTTTTATTTGTCCAACTTCACAATCCACGTTCATATGTTCATTTAAAACATAAAATAAGTGGAACGTATGAGAAAATTGCTTTCTTCAGTGAGTGGAATATGCACAATAAACTCTTATATATATATATATATATATATATATATATATATATATATATATATATAGAGAGAGAGAGAGAGAGAGAGAGAGAGAGAGAGAGAGACTTATTTGATTTCAAGTTGCTAATTCTCAATTTTCTATATCAATTTTGCAGCACTTACAAGGACTACAACAAATTATTTTAAATAACATGTATAAATAATAAAGAAGAATGAATGATTATTACTCTTACTATCAATTAATTAGATTATATCCATCTTAAACTTTAATGTATCAAGCAACCAGAGGGATAAAAATTATTAATACATAATTTTTTCAATAATTTAATTCCATATTATGTATTAATTCATTAATATTAAAAGATAAAAAAATTATAAGTTAAGAAATTTGATTTCTCATTAATAGCTTGGCGCTTTAAGATGGATAAAATAGAATTATTGCACACACAATTCTATATTTTTACATATACTATTATCACAAATATCACATATTTATATAAAAATCTAGGCCTTCACATAGATTGACTTAGCCACACAATCTACTTAGCTGAAACATCTCAACCACACCTAATAATAGCCATCAAACTAACAATATCCTAAACAAAAAACACATGTAGAGATTCTATACAATGATTTATGTGGTACACTTTCTTCTTCTTCTTTCTTTAAGTTCAAGTATTTATTCACATTAATTGATGACTTCTCCAACTTCACTTGGCTTTATTTCATAAAACTAAAGATAATTTTTTTTACTTGTTCTTGGCCTACAAGTCCCTTGTAGAAAAAAAAAAATTGGACATCAATTTCAAATGTTAAGAACTGATAATGGAAGTGAATATGTCAAAAATAAATTCAGAACTTTCTACAATTCTCAAGCCATTCAAATGAAACGTATCATTTCATATACATGTCACATAATTGTGCACTAAATGAAATGCATAATTGTATGATTAAATATAATGGATTAGATCTTCATTACTGGGAAGAAGCAAACAAATGCGCAAATTCAATAATGAGTATCACTCCCACAAATACTTTAGGAAATATAACACTTGAAGAAGCATGGAATAACATTAAGCAAAATGTAAGCCACTTATATATCTTTGGTAGTGTGCCATGGGCTCACATTCCTAAGAAAAATCATAAAATATTTATAAACTAAAAGTGAGAAATGTATTTTTGTTGGATATTATTAGGTGTAACAGGTTGTAGTTCTTCAATCACAATATAATGAATTAATCATTAGAATAGATAATAAATTTGATAAAAATATATTGGCTTGCAAGCCTAATTTGGAATTTGTGCCCTCTTAGGCCTACAAGCCATCTTATACATTTGATCTTCTCTTCACTTTATGATTTCTTCTTCAAATGATGAAACTGGGGATGAAAATCCACATCTTCCTATTCAAATTCCTATAGATGGGTCTATTGAACATGAACTTGCACCAACACCACAACGTCCCAAATAGGTCAATTCAACATGTGAATTAGCTAGCAACTTTGTCGATGATCATACAGATAAACATCATAATCATTCATATTTCCAGAAATGCTCCTCTATTTAGGCTCAAGCTTCAAATAATTGTGATTTAGAAACATTGGCAAAAGCTTTAATCAATCCATATTGTTAAACACTAATGAATGAAGAATATTTTTCCTTGATGGAGATTGATACTTGGGAACTTGATCCTCTTTTAAATGAAAGAAAAAATTTCAAATGTAAATGGTTTTATAGAAATAATGATACATTAGATAGAAGTTTTGTAATACATGAGGCTTGGTTATTTGCTATAGGATTCTCTCAAGTTGAAGGAATTGACTATGATGAAACCTTTGCCTCTATCACCAAAATTAATTCCATATTCCTTATTATATCCCTTGTTGAATTATAGGGATGGGATGTACATCATATGGATGTCAAATAGGCCTTCCTGATTTAGGATCCGCGAGAAGAAATCTATATGGAACAACCTCTTGGTTATGTTTAGAGTGACTCCAATTTTGTTTGTTTCCTAAAGAAAACTCTCTATGTTCCTAAACAAGCCCCTTGAGCTTTTTATGAAAAAATTGATAGCTTTCTTCTTGACATCAGATTTTCTAGATGTCATTCTAACCCCAATGTATACACCAAGAAATTAATAAGTCATATCATAGTCATTTTTATCTGTGTCAATGAATTTATCCTCTATAGTTGATGCAGGCCGGGTTACCCCAGTTTCCAATAACCCAGGCTAACTCTACACATAAATTTCTTTTCCTATCGTGTTCAGTAATATTTCATAAACCATTTAACATATGTAGTCCATAGAAGAATATGGATTTGTTTTGTTAAGTTCCATGAGATATATTTATCTCACCTTCCACTATTTTTGTCACCTGATTTGATGAATCCAATTACGTAAGTTTCAATTTAACAAATGGTGCAATGGGTAAGACGAACAGACATTTAGAAGCAGAACACATAGTCCCGAAAATGTTTTGTGCAGTCGCTACAAAAATGATTTTGTAGCACCTGTTAAAATATTGTAGGTTCTTATAAATGATTTTGTAGCGCCCCTTAAAATTTTTATTGCGGTTTCGAGGAAGATGAAATGACGTGACATTGTTTCCAATCGATTCCCCATGCCCCAAACTTACAACTCAATACAAAAAATGAATTATTTTAACTTTCTTCATTGGATTTGAAAATAATTACAAATTTCCAATCAAAATCTAGTTTAAGAGGGATGACACAACATTCCAAAATAGGGTACTCTGTTTTACTCTAACAACATTCAAATCACTATAAATAACACACATTCACCTACCATAATACAAAAATAAGCTCCTTCATGGGTGTTTGGAACCATTTCAATAAAAATTCCAATGATACGTGACTAAAGAAAACAACGATTGAAGCTACATGGTTTATATATTCAATGTAAATTGATTTATAAAGCTACAAGCTTCCATAATGACCAATATTAAAATAATGAAACACATAGGAATATAAATTGCAGTAAAAACAACTCATAAGCATAAACCAATTTTATTTAAACACACAAATTCGATTGAATCTCAATCAATTAGCAAGAGCACAACTTACAATCCAAAATATCCATTCATTTCCACCAATCACACAGAGAAATACACAGAGAAATACCTTTTGTTCAAACAGATTGAAGGTACATGTGTCTATAAACTCATGACTACAGTTGGGCATAGAAATAATGAATTCCTCTCTCCTCTCCCTCTCTCTTCTCTTCTCTTGGGAGCTTCTCCCCTTCTTGTCTTCTTCTCAAACACTCTTTTATTATTTCCCAAAAGGAAGAGTTTGTGATTTCCAACCAAGAGTCAGAAATGGGGAATCGTTTCCCCTTCTCCACAAAATAAGGGATTCCAGAATCTATATTTACATTATAAAATAATTTCTCCACCTTATTTCTAAAAGTAAAAACTCACTTCCTAACGTAAATATTTACAATTAATTACAAAACATTTAAAATTTCCTCCCTGCATTAACTTGTGGTCATCCCATCACATTGGTGAGCTCCTGTCCAAACTTTATCAATTTCTTTGCTCGACTTATGCACTTGCATTAGACTCCCAAGGTGAAAAATATTTATGATCTCCTGACCATGTGCTATTGAAGTGAATCTTCCTCGATCCCAAAATTTGTTTTTTAGTTGGTCCTTCTCCTTATAATGTCACTTATCTATTGTTTTATCATGTTATAGAATTCCTCCTTATTTGTTGATGAAACTTTATCTACCATCCGAAACATGATTTCCTTTATTCCCTCTACACTGCATACCTCTATTGTGGAGGCTTATTCAACATCATCTTCCTTACTTCTTCAATCTCAGTGTCCAATTTATCCTTGGGATGACTCAAATCAATCCTTCCTTGCTAAAATCTAATGCTACTATCCCTTACTAACATTCTGGTGGTTGACGCTAAGTTCTCCACTCGTCTATATTCCTTGAAGATGTTGTATCTCTATTGGGGTTGATCTTTGCTTCCCTCTACTAGTTTTGTGCTTCTTTCATGGAAAATTTGTCTTTAATTCTTCTATAGTTGTTTAAGACACTTGTATGCCTTTCCTCTTGTTACCATTTAGAAAATATATCATTGTATCCAAAGCTGCATAATTTCTATGGCTTCCATCTTCTATATTTCATGCTATCAACTTTTATAAAAATTCAATTTCAAAATTTCTATTGACACAAGGAATTTTCTCATCACATTATACCTCAATTTCTTCAGGTGTAGTATACATATATATGCTATTATACATGTATAAATTATCTTCTCAATTTGTATTACCTTCCAACAACTTCTCTAGAAACTATAGTTTAGCTTCACACCTTCGAAGAACTTCGTCCTTCTATAGAACTGAAATAAGGTGTTGCTTATCCTTCGTCGTCTCCAATTTATGATCATTTTTAACTTCAATACTTTGCACAAAAGTTTCTTCAACTTCTCCATTTATAACATAATTAAAAAAATTTCCATCCTTCTGCATTTGTGCAACCATCTCCAAATATTTTCCACCATTCTTTGCTAAACCTGCATTCACACCCAATCTGTTAGTTCAAAATCATAAGGCTTTGCAAAATCATTTCATGCTTTTGGCACCATTTCTTCATGTTGATTTCCATTCTCCAAATAATTTGTGACACTCCCAATGAGCCCCTCATCAACATATTCTTCATAATTGTCATCCTTTCCAAGGACAGATCGTTATTCTTGTGTACAAATATACACTCTCTCTTTCTAACTTTCTCCAAGAATCCTTTCCTCATGAAACACTAAAGCTTCTAATTTTCCCATAAAATATTCATATGCTTCATCCACCATGAAAACATCCTAATTAACATCCACACACATGTGTTAATCAATCGTAGACTTTTCTTCCATGGTTTCATTTTTCCATGGCACATAGTCTTCGTCTTGACTATCCTTTGTCTTCCTTCCAACTCGTATAACAACACTTAGTGATTGTTTCTCCTCTCTACACAGTACAAAACCAATGCTTTGTCCTTCATATAGAAAAAATCCTACATTTATACACCAATCGTTAAAATAAAAATCATCATAGCATGTATCCTCCATTAACACCTTGACCATCATATGTTGATTATCCACATAGCTTGTGAGACTCTCAACTAGTCTCTCATAAAAATTTTCTTCACACTACTCTTAAATTTCCTTATGGCCCATGAAAATTTCAATTAGTCTCCTTTCAAAATTATAATTCTCTCTCTCCCAAGGTTAATCCTTGTTTAATTTCACAAATAACTTCTTCAACAATTGTCCTTTGTTGCAACTCAACTCCTTTGAGATTTTCCTCCAATTGAGCATCTATCTTCTATTCAATCTCTTTGAGTTTCTCAATCAACTAAGCATTTTATATCTGTCTCAACTTCACCTACAACATATTCTATTTTAATTTCTTCTGGATAGTCCATCTGTAACATTGGTATTTCTCATCTTTGTGTAGCAGTCCTCTCATCATCTCTAACTGTAATTTAATTTCAGCTACTTCTTTATCAATTTCAATGCAATTTGATTTCTTATGGCTTACCTTTGAACCTTTACTATGAATCTTAGTAGTCACAAATATCCTTCTTGTATGAGCTTCTCCCTACTCACTATGAGCTGCACATGAGCCACCGCAATAAGCTGACGTCACCAATCTATTTGTAAATACCATACTAAGATCTTCCATGACTAGTCTTCTCCTAGTATTTCTACTCATTCCTTCCTCTGGAATCTTCGATTGAGCACTCCCTTCTCTTCTGTCTTATGCATGTAATTTACTCACCTTCTTCCTCTGAGAACTTCATTGTTCTTCCTCACTTTCTACTACAAGTTTCCTTTCTATCATCCTCAATTGAAAAATTCATCACTGCTACTTGTAATCAATAACTAATCCATAATTTATTGAAAGAAAAAGACCATTAAATCCTTGTTCAATCCTCAATTGAACACACATCTGTTGCAACAAAATTCTTCTTATTGTTGTCATCCCTTTGTTTTTGCAGACATTCTTGTTCCTTAAATCATCCCCATTCTTCCTCTTGATTCCTTCCTACGTCAATCAGTTCTAATTCAATCTATACATCCTCCACTATGTTTTCACAACACCTCAGAATCAATAAACCCCGATTTAATTTAATTTCAAAAAAAATATTTACCTGAATCCCTTGTAAAATTTTCTTCCTCCAAGAGCTTCATGTATCTTTCTCTAAGAGTTGTAAATCAAAATTCTTTCTGTTCTCTGATACCACTTAATGTAGGTTAAGTTACCCCGACTACCGATATGTTATGGAACCAACTCAGAAAATAGAAGAAAATATAGTTCAACGGCTTAGAAATCAGGCTCTTCGAGGGGTAAACCTAATTTACATAATATAAATGAACAATTCTTGGATGATACAAATGAACAAACCTCCTTTCTATATATAGGAGTCCAATGGGTCACAATACAATCCTAGCCGACATTACAATAGTAATGTCACGACACAAAAATAACAATAGTGGGCTTTAATGGGGCACAATAATAACAATATGGGGACTACATGGGCACAACAATAACAATAAGGGGGCTATAATTACAATAAAAATAAGGGGATACATTATTATTATTGGAACCTAACATGCCCCTCTCCTTCAAACAAGTGTTGTCCTTAATGCTTGAGTAGTTATATATGCTTTTGTATAAAATTATCATCCTCCCATGTTGAATCTTTAGATGGAAAGTTCTTCCACTTGATGGGATACTCTGAAATTGATCGATTTCATATTTGTTGAGTTCTTTTTTTTGTGACTGCTTCAGGTTGCAATATTATTTTTCCTTCTTCGTCAAGCTCTTGCAATATTGTTTGAACTGAGAACTTCTCACATATAACCTTCTTTAATCATGAAACATGGAAAACTTGGTGCACTCGGGAAGATGCCAGAAGCTCCAATTTATATACCACAGTACCAATATTTTGAAACACCTTATAAGGACCATAATACTTTGGTGATAATTTATTATCCTTCTTAGATTGCTTGAGGGACATTCTTTTTTATGGTTGTAACCGTAAAAATTTCAAGTCACCTACATCAAAACTACTTTCGATGTGATGTTGATCTGCATGTTGTTTCATTCTATTCTATGCCAAAGTGAGGTTATCCTTTAAGAGTTGGAGAAATTTTTTTTGATGATCAATGTGATATTCCACTGCTTGAACCTTAGATTTTTCTCTTAAAGATGATGTGATGGATGGTGGATGATATCCATAAAGTGCCATAAATGGGCTCATTTTTGCTGCAGTATTGAAGGAAGTGTTATACCACCATTCAGACAGAGCTAACCACTAGACCCATTTTTTTGTTTATCAGATACAAGGCAACGAAGACATCCTTCCAAAAAAATTTCACTATCTCAAATTTCCCAACAAATTGAGGATGATATGATGAGATATGAGTTAATTGAGTACCCAAACAAGAAAATAATTATGTCCAAACATTTCCTGTAAAAATGGGATCTCTGTCTCTTACAATTACCTTTGGGTTTCCATGTATCTTTTGAATTATTTTCATAAATACAGTAGCAATTGTAATGGATTTAAATGGATGAGATAATGCACAAAAGTGTGCATACTTGGTAAGTCTGTCAACTACCACCATGATGACAGTATTTCCTTCAAACTTGGATAAATGGATTAGATAATGTACAAAAGTGTGCATACTTGGTAAGTCTGTCAACTACCACCATAATGACAATATTTCCTTCGGACTTGTGTAAACCTATGATAAAATCTAATGAAATCTCCCCCCAACATTGAGTTGGAATGGATAAAGGTTGTAACATACCTAGGGTCTTAATTGTCTCGACTTTATTTTGTTGGAAAATGTTAAATTTAGATAGCCATGGTGTTCTATGCTTGATGCCTTTTACTTCAATATTTCTTAGGCCTGAAACAAAATAGCAATAAAATAAGCATGAAAGTAAAATGTTGATAGAACACAATAGTAGATCAATAGAAGAAAAGCCAAATAAAGATCCAATTTATAATTCCTTTTGTCCAGTAAAGATATGAGATATTGTTGCACTACGACAGTCAGAAGGATGCTTCTACCAACAAAGTCTTCCTTGGTCAACCACTCCTTCATGTGTCACACCCATAGCCCTCAAAGACAGCTCATCACAAGTCAATAGTATTCAACCCAAAGATATCACATAAAAGTCAATGGAGGCAACAACTGAAATTTCAACGCAACGAATTAGGGCTTTGATCAAACAACCTGAAATTCCTCGATTTTAGTGCCCAAATGTATGACCTCCTAAAATCATAATTTTGTCAAAAGATTGAGGTCAAACGACCAAGGGTTGACAATGGTCAACGCTATTGCAAAAGTGCCCTAAATATATCCACAAATTTCATACTTTAGCTCCACACGTGTGAGGGGGAAAAGGCCTCCAAAGGCTATCGAACCAATCATATCACATTGAGAGAATGTGTGATAAGTTGATGAGAAAATGACCTCCAAGTTTCTCCAATTTATATCCATCAGAGAGGGTGTGACACATCTATTAGGCATGTGAGCGTACATTAAAAATCTGGCCGACCTTGCACATGTGGAAAATAAATTCAAAATAAATGTTCTGCTCATCTAGTCAAGATGATCTTTAAATCAATCTTGTACCTCTCCGAAAGAGGAATCCAACAAAAATATAACCATCATCATATGAGCAGTGAAACATGGAGTTTCGACCTAGTTGGCCAAAATTAACATTCCATCTCAACTAGGGAGAACTCCATCTGTCCACAAGTGCCATCCATCAGTACCATCATGTACTTTCACCAAACATCGTGCATCATCCTATCGTAACTTGCTTTTCTGGCTCTTTATTTCAGATAGAACAAAAGGTGAGTCACAAAGACATCACACACAGCTGATCCGAAGTTAGCTTAGAGGTTTAAACCTCTCTTGGACTCAAAAAGAGTCTCATACTAACCCGAAGTTAGTTTACTGACCCAAAGCTAGTTTAGAGGTAAAAATATTATCATACTTGATCCCAGATCAAGGTGCTAGAAACATGTCATCCTAGACATAGAGAGTACGAAAATATCCGATGCATCCATCGGTCTTTCTATTGGTCTCTATCCACATTTCCCACCTTATTGGCCAAATGAGAGGTACTTCCCATGAATTCGAAACTCCATTGGTATGATGTGTGAGAGGCACAGATCAGAGAGAGACGAATCAACTCAATATCATAACGCTAGGGCAGAAGCACAACAAGGTTTGACAAGCCTAGCCCCGTATGTGATTATAGCTCCAAAAAGATATCCCCAAGCCCCATGGAGCTCCCAAAGCTCATCGTCCAACAGGACCCTCCAGATAGGGTCGTTCCATGATTCCAATATTCTCACAGAAGGTTAGGAACATGACCTTCCCTATGGGATTTCTGAGAATATCCATGACCTGCTCATCAGTTCCTATATGATCGAGGCTTATGACACCTCATTGTACCATATCCCAGATAAAGTGGTACCTGATATCAATATTCTTAGATCGATCGTGGAACATGGGATTCTCACAAAGATGAATCCAACTCTGGTTATCACGAAGGATAATGGTGATATCTAGCACATGCCCAGAAATCTTAGTGAAGAGCTTCCGAAACCAAACAAATTCAAAACAGGCCATACTCGCTGCAATGTATTCGGCCTCAGTGTTTCTCAAAGCCACCAAATTCTGCTTCCTAATCATCCAAGATATTGAAGAAGAACCCAAGGTGCAAACATCCAGATGTGCTCTTACGATCCACCACACCGCCAGCCCAATCGGCATCAGTATATCCTTGGATTCTCAAACTCTTGACAGTGTATCTCAAACCATGGTTTATTGTGCCTCAAAGACAATATATTATTGGCACCAAAACAGTTTATGTGATGAGGATCAACCATATGTTGAATCAAAGCGTTCACTGCAACACATATGTCTGGATGAGAGTTCAATAAGAGCATTAGGGCCCCCATGAGTTGTCGATACTCGGTAGGATTTTCTAGCACAGGTTTGGTAGCGTTTCCACTCAACTTCTTAAAGTTGAGCTCCAACTGTGTCGACACAGACTTATATTCTACCATACCAAATCTCTCCCACAACTTCACGACATATTTTCCTTGAGAAAGGAAAATCTCGCCTTGACTCTGCTAGACCTCCAAGCCTAGGAAGTAGTGCTTCAGTCCTAGGTCTTTAATCTCAAACTCAGAAGATAGCTCCATCTTACACTGATGAATGAGAGGGTCATCACCTTTCAGAAGATATGGTCTACATATAGAAACAAAATGAGAGGCCTTCTCTATAAACCTTACAATAAAGGTTCGGATCAAAATTACTTTGAGTGAAGCCCAGCTTCATAAAGTAGCTATATTTTCTCTCATACCAAGCCATGGGGGCTTGCTTCAAACCATAGAGGGATTTATTCAAGCTGCATACATAGGTTTCTCTGTCTTAGACTTTGAACCCCAGAGGTTTCTCCACATACACATGTTCCTTTATAGATCCATGCAGAAAAGCGGTCTTCACATCCATCTGATGTAGACTCCATCCTTGTGTAGTAGCAAGGGAAATAATAGATCGGATGGTGGTATAGAGGGCCATAGGTGAAAATATATCATCATAATATATGCTTTCCTTTTGAGAGAAGCCTCGTCCAACAAATATTGCCTTGTATTTTTTAGCACTTCCATCAGATCTATGCTTGATCTTATAGATCCATTTTGTGGTGACAACAGATTTGTCCTCCAGTCTCAGGAGCACTCCCAAAAAAAAAAAATCATAATGGACTCATACTCTTCGTGCATAGCATCCTTCCAAACTTGATGCTTTATGGCTTCTTAAAATTTTCCAAGCTCAGATTGTACTATCTTACTCATGGCTGCTAGATACCCTTAGTATCTCTTCAGCTTCTTGCTTTCACGGAATGTTCCCCTTGGGGCGATATGCCTCTCGACATCTTCGAGAGTATCCCTAAGCCATGAGGGTCTTATCTTATTTGAAGGAGGTGGATCAATGGGATCCATAGGTACTTCAACATCGGGAATCAGGTCATCCTTCGTCTCTTCCAGCTTCCCTGCTTCTTCATCTTCTTTGTCTTCCTTGGAGCTAGGAAGATTTCTCACTTTCTTAAGGGAAAAATCTTCATCGAAGGTGACATCGTGGCATATCTCCACTTCTCTTTGACTAGGCACATAGATTATATATGCCTTTGAAGTTTCATTATAGCCCTCAAACATTCCCTTCTTTCCAGAAGCATCTAACTTGCTTCTCTTTTCTTTCGGCACATGCAAGTAAACAGGACAACCAAAAACTCTAAAATGAGAAACATAAAGTTTCTTACCAGAGAAGACTTCTTTAGGATTTTTGGAGTCCTAAGAAGAATGCGAGCATCTATTTTGAACATACACAATAGTGTTCACAACTTATCCCCATAGAAACTTCAGAAGACCTTGGTCACATAGCATGGCGCGACAGCTTCCACAATGGTCTTGTTCTTCCTTTCAGCAACACCATTTTTCTCAGTTGTGGTCTCCCTATTAATGCCAACTTCTCTACAAAAATCATTAAAATCATGTGAATCATACTCGGTCCCATTCTCGGTCCTAAAACGTTGATTTTCTTCTCTATTTGATTTTCCACCAAGGCCTGGAAGGTACGAAACCATTTGAATTCTTTGTCCTTCTTCTTCAAAAAATATATCCAGGCCCTTTGGGAGAAGTCATCTGTAAAATTCATGTAATAGGAACATCCTCCCAAGGATGTCATAGGTAGCATACCAGATAAGTCAGAATGTATCAAATGCAAGATATCAATTGTCTTTGTGACACTTGAGGGTAATGGTCCCCTTGTATGCTTCCCTTTGGCACAACCCTGACATATACCTTCATGATCATCTATGAATTTGGGCATTCTTATCACCACCTTCCTTGCTTCGGGAAGGGATTTGTAATGAAGGTGTGAAAACCTCCGGTGCCATAACTCTGTTTGATGAGTTGTATCACATGTCAGAGCCCCCAATGTACTTCCTCCGACCTGGTAGAGTGTATCAACTATAAAACCAATAGAAAGAGCTTCCTTGAAGTTATTCTTCCAGATAAGTACCTTTCCATCAATGAATGCCACCTTGAACCCTTTTTCTTACATTGCTGAAATGGACACAAGGTTTTTCTTCAAATCAGGTACATACAACACATCTTGTAATCGAAGGACTTGACCTTGAGATAGATGGAGGGTCACAGTCCTTATACCTTTCATGGGATAGGTGGCATTGTCTCCAAGGATAACGGTAGCTCCCTAATTTTCTCTTTTTTTACCATCTTCCCCTTCCTAAATCATAACCATTTACCTCTGTTTCACCCTTTTATGCACCCTCATCTTGCACCAGTCCAAGCATGGTGACACATTTCATATAAACCTTTATTCTTCATGTTAATTCAATTTAGCATTAATTAAATATTTATTACATGATTTCTTACTTTTAAAATCCCTTTTGTAACTTATCGATATCTCCAAAGGTTATTTGATGGTTAGAGTGCTTACCGTGACCGCTGATCTTAGTGTAGGATTGGATCTTGCACAATTTCTAGCACAACAGATCTTCGCGATAGATCCAAACCACCTTGTCTTGAGCCACTTCAGCCACGATAGTGAATGATTCAAAGGTAGCCGAGAATAATCCGTGAAGGGAGAACGCTGGTTAGCTACAGCCAGTTTTGCAAAATCGTCTTATCTTGAAGGCCAAAACTAAATTCTGCATTTTGTTATGAATCAGTTGAACGATCTGTTTTGGCCTTCGGCCAATAGATATATATAATGTAGAGTGTAAATAGGACCTAGGGAGGAGAAATTTGGAGTAGATTTTTTAGAGCAAAGTAGATAGGCGGTAACCGTTCATTTTGTTATCGTCCAAATCTAGGCTGGACACTATATCAACGTATTTATTCACCTCATTGAATTAATAAAAGGTTCTTCCGCTCCATGTTTCAAAAATTATGTTTCTATTTTTTTGTGAGCTGATGAATTAACTGGTTTACTGAGAAGCGTTTTAATTTAAAAAGGGAAACACACTGGTTGGGTAGGGCCTAGCCAACCCAGCACATTTACCCTATTTTCTATTTCCTGTAATGTGTGTTTAAATTATTAAAGTGTGATTTAACTTTCAGCACATGTATTCCTGTCTTATTGAAAACAGATCCGTCATGTGAAGTAGTTACATTTTCTTTCCCTGCAATTTACTTTCCTGCACTTGATTTCAGATTGGCTTTCATCCGCTTGGTACAAGCAGTGGCAACAAACCTGCACTAGTGCACACTGGTGTGATATTTCCTTTTCCTGAAATTCTGTTTATTTGGTTTCCACCGCTTGGTACAAGCAGGAGAAATGAACTTGCACCAGTGCACGTTGGTGTGATGCAACAAGTTTTCTTGATCTACTTTCTGCGATTCTCTTTCATTCTTTCTTTAAATGCTTATGACATGATAAATGATTGTTTCGTTACTTTTTCATTTCATTAAGATCAGACATATTCACTTTTATGTGTGTAATTTGATTCGATAGTAAATTAGCACTTGGAATAATTGAACACTTGTTTGAAGGATTAAAAGCTAAGTGCATGAAGCTTTGATTCGGTACAAGAACCGGTTTCTTGCCACAAGATCTGAGTGCTCTGAACCTTGAAAATTTCGAAGCCTTGCATGAAGTAAAAAGCCTTCACTAAAGACACTATTTATACCTTCTACATAAATCTCTGATCCTGCACTAGTGCAAGACAGATTAATGCAAGAAGGAAATCTCTAAGGAAGCAGGTTTTAAGGGCCCATCTAACGAGACTGCTAAAGTGTCTCTGCTAAGGGAAAAAACACACTTAGTAGATTAAACAACCATTAGTGGGAGTGATTGCATTTTCATATTTAATTCTCTCTTGCAAATGCATACTTTCTCGTTCCAGTCTTAGATTATTTTTTATGGTTCAAGTTGCCTTCTTCTCTTCTGATTTGATTCTGCAATCTTTCCTTTAAATAAAGTAGGGATTTACAATAGAAATATTCATACTATCTCTGGCATTTCCTGTGCTTTGTCTCTAAGTTAATGAATCCCCCGGGTTGACAAATTAAGTATTGAGGAGTTTGCTTAAGTGTAATTCTTGCACCCAACATTTTGGCGCCATTGCCGGGGAGGCGATTTGATTTGGTAAGAAATTTATGATTATGCAATAGATGTAATTTTTCTTTATTTCTGCAGTGCTATTTTTTTGAAGGAATTTTACTGGTGTTAATTGATTTATGACAACATTTTTTAGAATTTGTTTGTTATTTTTCTTTTTTTCTTTTCTTTTGAAATGAATGCCTAGGAAATGTAAGGGTTCGAATCCCACTAAGGGCCGAAATAATTCTAAAAATGATTTTCATATTGGGTCTACTTCTGTCAGCAGGAAGCCCAATCCAATTCAAACCCATCACGCAGGAACAATCCACCTAGATTCTGGTGATAACAGCTCAGGTGTGGATCAGCCTAAGGAGAGCAGTATAAGTAAAAGGGAAACAATGGTGGACCAAGAAGATCATTTGGAAGGGACTAGTGACAACCAGGTAAGTGAAGGACAATCCAATTTTTTGTTTCCAATTGTGGATCCTGATACTGTGTCGCAGATGAAGAATATTCCACCATCAGCTCTACCTCATTTCCATGGTAAAGTTCATGAAGATCCTGACTCTTTTCTATTTGAGTTTTATATTCTATGTAGAAGTTATGATTATGCAATTGAGGCTCAAAATTTAAGATTATTTCTTGTTACCCTCTAGGACTCAGCTCTCCGCTGGTTTATGCGGTTAGGAGGAAACACCATAACCTCTTGGGATCATATGAAGAAAGTGTTTTTGTCTAAATATCAAGAATATTTCAAAACTCGGGACATGTAGGATGAAATTCTCACAATCATACAAGATGATGATGAAATGCTTGAAGATTATTTGGAAAGATTTCTGCATATTTTACAAAGGTCAAAACTTAAGCTTGATTCCAACACTATTAGAACATTGTTCTTGAGAGGAGTTACTGATAATGCTAGAAATTATTTGAATGTATTAGGACAGGGAGATATTTCTCAGCAAACGTTTGATCAAATTTGTGAATTATGCAGGAAATTTTCAAGAAACCACTACAGATCCAGTAGAGGAACTCGAAATAGAAATAGAAAAAATAAATCTACTGATGCTATGATTATTGGACTAGAAAATAAAATGGAAAACATGAAAATTTATATAATGAAAACTATTACCAAACAGTTAGACTCAAAATTTCAGCAGAAACTTATGAAGGAACAGGAGTTATTATGTATTTTCTGTCCTAAATGTAGAGACAAGCATCCTCCTAAAGAGTGTCCTCTTAATTTGAAAGAAACTAATAAGTGTGCTATTTGTGTAGAAGACCATATCACAGAAAAATGTCCCTCTATACTAGGACTTAAAGTTGTATTTACAAGAGGAAAACCTGAAGCCGAGTACTTGAATGCTATGGGAGCAAGAAGGAATTGACCTCAACTAGGTACAGGTATGGCTTCTGAATTTTCTCCACACTATTTTGGTTATAATTTACATGCATATTATTATCCTAACTCTCATCAGCAGTGGTAGTATGGGAATCAATATCAGCATGGGAAACCTTCTCAACCATGGCAACAAGGTTGGAGAGGGCCAACTCATTCTTGATATTCCTACCAGCCACCCATGCAGTCATATCCATCTACACATGCACCTTATTCAATGCCTCAACTTCTGAGTCAGTCCACTCCACCATTGCCTTTACCTCCACCCTTTCGACCTCCTTAGTTACCTGCTCAACCTATGCCCAATACTAATAATAATAAAGTAGTGCAAATTATCTATGTAAAAAACCCACCTTTATCATTCGAATACCAGTCTATTCCAGTTGGGGTTCATGATATTCAATTAAGATCGGGAAGGACTGTAACATCAGAAAATCAAAAACAACCTATGGTGATCGTTGAAGAGAAAGGAGAATAGGAAACTCTTAACCATTCTCCTAAAGTTGTCACTAAGTAGTCCTTACCTTCTGAATCCTTGCCATCTTCTTCCAACCAGCCTCCCTTCCCAGAGAGGCTAGTAATGGAAAGGAGTGAGCCTATTTATAAGACTAGTTTGGCATCTGAGCTTCATAATATTTTCATTAAGATACCCTTGCTTCAAGCCATCAAAGAGATCCCCACTTGTACCAAGATTATTAAGGAACTCTATCTCAAGAAACCCGGGAAAAAGAGATTTGAACCCCGAACCATTCAATTTGTTGGTAGGGCAGCAGAATTGATGATGGGATGTGTGTCTGTGGAAAAATATACTGACTTGGAAACTCTGTTGTCTAAGTTCAGATTGGTAATGTCCTTGTATCTAATGTTCCTATAGACCTGGGGGCAGCCATTAATGTCATGACTAAGCAAACCATGGATCAACTTCGATTATCTCATCTTTGCCCTACTCCCACTGTGCTTGAATTAGCAGATAGATCTAAAATTAAGCTAGAAGGAGTATTGGACGATGTGATCATCTCATTAGATTCTTGGGAATATCCTGCTGATTTAATTTTGCTTGAGCCAAAGAACCCAGTAGGAGGAAATCCGTTGATCTTGGGTCGACCATGGGTTGCTACCGCTGATGCATATATTGGATGTAGTTTTGGTGATATGTATATTTCACACGGAGATTCTAGGAAAAAAGTTACCTTATACTCCCCTGCCAGATCCATTCAATACCTTCGAGATACTTTATGGTTGGATCAAAGTAGTGATGAGGAGACTCAGTCTATTTCCCTTATCCATCATTATACTGGGTCTTCACAAGAAGATGAGATTCAAGATTTTCTAATTAATCTAGACACTATGCCTAATTATGAGCCTTTGAGCCAAATTTTCAGCCTAGATTTTCAAGAAAATCATGATTCTCATTCTTTTGTACCGCTGCATTTTACCACTCCCTTAAGTGCTCTTGAGCCTGATACCACTCTTGTTGAGATTAGCCCTGTTAAATCCTTGCATATTAGTTCAGATTTGGACTCGTCTTAGCAAGAGCAGCTTGTGAATTTTTTGCAAAACCATCTTAGTGCCTTTGCTTGGGGCTATGAAGATATGAAGGGTATCCCTCCTGAAACTTGTATAGATCACATCTATATTCAGGAAGGAAACCGACCTGTTCGACAACCCCAAAGGTGAATGAATCCAACTCTAAGAGATATTGTGAAGGAAGAAGTACATAAACTCTTAGATGTCGGTTTATCTATCCTATTTCCGACAGTCTGTGGGTCTCTCCATTAGTACTAGTACCTAAGAAAGATGGAAGATGGTGTATTTGTATTGATTATCGAGAATTTAATAAAGACACTCTTAAAGATTACTTCCCTCTTCCTTTCATTGATCAGTGCTTGATACCCTTGTAGGAAAGAAATATTTCTCCTTTTTGGATGGCTTCAATGGTTATAACCAGATACAGATTGCACCCGAAGATCAGGATAAAACTACTTTTACATGTCCATGGGGGACATTTTCTTACAAAGTTCTTCCCTTTGGTTTATGTAATGCCCCGGCTACCTTTCAAAGGGCAGTCCTGGCCATATTTTCTAATCTGGAATTTGTAGAAATTTATATGGATGAATTTTCTGTGTTTGGTGATTCTTTTTAGGAAGCTCTCAAAAATATGGAGAAAGTACTTCTTGGTTGTCAGGAAGCCCATGTTGCTTTGAGTGACAAGAAATGTGGATTAATGTGCAAAGCGGGAGTGGTGCTTGGCCATTTGATTTCTAATAAAAGTATCCAGGTTGATCCGACAAAGATTGAAATTATTCTGCATCTTCTTGCACCCAAAACTCAAAGGGAAGTAAGAGGTTTTTTAGGACATGCTGGTTACTATAGAAGATTCATTGAAAATTTTTCGAAGATAGCTGCTCCTCTTTTCCGACTTCTAGCTAAGGATAGTGAATTTTCTTGGTCCACGGCTTGCCAACAGTATTTTGAAACATTGAAGGAAAAGTTGGTGTAGGTACCAGTTTTGCGAGGTCCAAACTGGTCCCTGCCTTTTCACATTTCCTCTGATGCTTCAGATTTGGCTATTGGCGCAGCTTTAGGACAAGAGGAAACTAAGAAATCCTATGCTATTTATTATATTACTAAGAATTTGTCTTCCGCTGAATTGAATTATACAGTTACAGAGAAAGAGTTTTTAGCTGTGATTTTTGCAATTAATAAATTCAGGCACTATATTACAGGATATGAAGTATTTGTACATACTGATCATTCCACGATTAAATATTTGATGAAAAAACCATTGAGAAGCGGTAGAGTGACTAGGTGGTTACTATTGTTATAGGAGTTTAATGTTACTATTGTTGATAGACCAGGGAAATCTAATGTTGTAGCAGATTTTCTTTCTAGATTAGATAATCCTGGTGAAGCAACTCCTGTTAATGATGATTTTCCTGATGAACATCTTTTTTCTCTGTCTACAGATTCTCCGTGGTTTGCTGACATAGCTAATTACTTGGTTACTGGGAAGACACCACCCCACTTGTCTTCTCGTGAAAAGTGGAATATTATTTAGAAAAGTGTTGCATATTCCTAGATTCAAGGAGATCTCTTTTACATTGGTCCAGATCTGATTATCCATAGATGTGTAAGAGAGGAGGAAGTGTTTGACATATTGAAATCTTCTCATGAGGAACCTTGTGGAGGCCACTTTGTAGATAAGTGGACTGCATATAAATTATTACGTGATGGTTACTTTTGGCCTTACTTGTTTAAGGATGCCAAATAGTATGTCAGGCGATGTGATAGTTGTCAACGAATGGGCCAGCCTAACCAAACCAATGAAATGCCTTTATGCCCTCAAGTTATTATTGAACCATTTGAAAAATGTGCTATTGATTTTATAGGGACAACAAATCCAACATCCTTAAGTAAAAAACATATTTTGGTTTGTACATATTTCGTTACAAAATGGGTAGAAGCTAAAGCTGTTTCTTTTGCTACAGAAAAAGTTGTTGTTGATTTTGTTTTTTCTGAAATCTTTACTAGATTTGGTGTGCCTAGAGAAATTGTTTCTAACAATGGTCCGCAGTTTATTTCTAATATGGTACAGGGTCTGATGGAGCAATAAAAGATCCGACACAGGAAATCCACGCCGTATCACCCGCAAGAAAAAGGCCAGGTGGAATCTACAAACAAAGTGATCGAGTCCATTCTTACAAAGACAGTAAATATGCTATTTAGTCAATTTAGTGTTCTAAATTGATAGCATAAATTATCGACCAGGGCTAGTAAACTGATGAAGGGTAATGCACTATATGTGCTTAAGTATCCTTTTTCTTACTTCATTGTTTTCAGTGTTTTATTGATGTTTTGGTTTTTTTATGTTTGATTTCTAATATATTACTCTATGCTAAGAAAATGAAATTAAATCTATGTCAAAGAGGAATAAAAGGAAACTTTAATAAATGCATTAAAAATAGAGTTTGATTGCAAGATATATTCCTAACTAGGAAATGATAAAATAGAGATTCCTAATCCATAGATATTACAGCTGCTAAATGAACATTCATGAAATGAAAAGTAACTCAAAACACTATAACTTAATTTGATTCATTTAGTTAGAGATTTGTTGGAAGAGCTTGTGAAAAAGATTAATTCTAATGCAATGAGGATCTCCTAAAATTGAAACAAATAGTAACTCAGAACATACAGTGGAATCTCATTCATTTGTTAGAGATTTATTGGAATAGCTTAAGAAAAAATTTACTATAATGTAATAAGGATCTCCTATGAAATGCTGGAACAACTTATGACATTACAACTAGATCTCATTCATGAGTTAGAGGTTTATTGGAAGAGATTTTTGAAAGAGATTAAGCATAATATGATAAGGATCTTCTATAAAACAAACAATCAGTAACCCATAGTATTACTAGTAAGTCTTATTCATGAGTTAGAGGTTTATTGGAATAGCTTTTGAAAAAGACTGTTTGCAATAAGATGAGGATCTTCTATCTAATTGAAGAACAAAAAATGCTAATAACTCAAAATAGTACAACTAAATCTCATTCATATAGTAGTGATATATTGGAAGAGCTTGATAAAGAGAACAACTATAAAATAATGAGGATCTTCTTAATCTAAATAACAGAAAGTGAAATGCTAGTAACTCAAAATATTACAATTAAATCCAATTCATTTAATAGAGATATATTGGAAGAGCTTGAGAAAAAGACTAACTGTAATGTCATGAGGATCTTTTATCTAAGCAAATGGCATGAAACATAATGCTAAAAGATATGATTTCAGAAAGAAGTCTAAGTAAGGAAATATGACAAAACAGAATTAAAAACTACTTATCTAGAAAGCATGTAAAGCCTCCTCAAATAGAAGGGGCCCTCTGCTATAAATTCAGCAATAAATCTTTAACTCCTCAAGGTTGTATTCAGAACAACATCAAAGTTATACTCCTTTATTATCAAAATGCTTGAAAACAGAGTATCACTGTAATGATAAAATATGTATCAACTATCTATCTCGGAACTACCGAGCTAAATTTATATGCAATTACATAACTAACATTGAACAAAAGTAGGTACAGGTGTAGTTTTAAAGTCAAAATCAAATTGAAACTCTTTCAGGATTCCTGATTTGCTATAAAGCAAAATTAGGAGTCTTGATTCCTGTAGAAGACAATTTTCTTGACTTTTTCTTTGACCACGTGCATAGGTACCTCCAGCTATCGATGCAGTCTTCATGGAATGGAACGAATGATGTAGGAAAGATTTGGAATCCACCTATATGTGCCTTTTCTCCATATGACACCTATAACATACTTAAACACCAAAACATCTACGGAATGCTTGACTGGCTACATAATGACTGCATTCTGTAACTAAACTGTTCAAAAAATAATTAAGACAACAAAAATCACAAAAGTACAATAAGTTAATCATTGTATGCAACCTTTAAGTAATCTTTGTCATTCTCATTGAGTTTTAGGTTTAAGAAATGATAAAGGAATGATGAAATGAAGTGAAGTTTGGTAAAAGAGAAGACAATTTCAGGGCTCAACATACCCCCACTACAAAACTCTTGCATGTCCTCATGCAATTTCATCAAAACTTTATTCCATTTTTACTGATACTTCTGCAAGAACATCCAGCCTCCTTTTTCTGCTTCTTTTGGTAGTCAATGCCATTCTGGGTTTCCCCATAAATAATTTGAATCTAAGATCAATGAGTGCCTTGTTCAGTTTCTTGTTTCTCTTCTTTAGCTTCATATTTGATTTATACAGTGTTTTCATTTGCTGAGAGAGAGTTTTGTTCATGCTAATCTTCAATTTGACCCGCTCTCTTAAGATTTCATTTTCATTCTTGATATGGTTATTCAATATCTCCAATTCATATTTGTCTCTTCTAAAAATTTATATTGAAGGTTCTTGTGGACTGAGAGATCTTTCTTCTTCTTCAATGTTTATGACTCCTATTTCCTTAAACCATGTCTTTTTCACCATGCCTTTAAGCCTAGAGCTTCTTCTCATTTTAGGTGGATTTTCATCTTTTTCTTCAGCACATTCACTTGTTAATTTCTTATTTCTTTTATTTCTGAGTTGTTTCCTGATCTTTACCAATTTTTCAGAGATTACTTTGTCACTATCTTCCTGTTTTGATGTATCAAGTTTGATCTCAACAGATTTAACAATTTTTCCCTTCCTACTTCTTCTTACAGATTCTTCTTTAGATAGTGTTTCTTCTGGTTCTTCAAAATGGTTTCTTAGGAGGAATTCATCCCAGCTATCTCCTACTTTCTTCAAATGAAACTCAATTAATATTTTAATTAGGCCATGATGATACAAATTAGTTTCTAGGAACTGAAGTCTTTTCTGAACATTAGAGGCCATCCTTTTCAAACTATTAAGCTGGAAGAAGGGTAGATTTATTTCATAATCTAAGAAATTCATCATCAATCTAATATGATAGACATTCAAAGTGTCAAATCTACCCTCACAGGTTATGAATTTTTGTAAAATCAACAACATATTCCTCCATTTATTTTTCAAAGCTGTACTAGGAATACCTTTTCTAAACACTGAAATGTCCATACCTGGTTTTTGTAGCATTTGTTTCCAGGTTTCATTATGAAACTCTTTGTTTTTAAACCAACGTTCTCCATGTCTTGGAAATTATGTTGCTTCTGCTATGAATGATTATGTGATGGTGAACTTGATATCCCTAATTTCTACCTCTGATCCATCGAATGACCTGGAAAATGACTTTGTGATTTCTTTGTGAAATCCATTAAAATTTTCTATAAAGTTCATCCATCCAATCTTCTGTAATAACCCCTTAACCTGAGGGTATCCTTCTAAATACTTGGTCCCAATTGGCTCTAATCTCACAATAAGCCCCATTTCTCCTTGATACAAATTGCTTCCTTTCTTTGGCTTATATCCACTACTCTGTTTCTAATCTTCTGTCTGAAGAAAGAGTAGCTGTGGAAGGTTGTTTTTCCCTAAAAATGACTTTTCTGTTTATGTAGATGAAAAACTGGCTACGGAATGTAATGGCAGTGAGTGGATACGGATGGATGAATAAGGTAATAGTAAATCATGAAAATGACCGGGTTAAGAGTTTGATATGGGATAAAAGACCGCGAAGAGATCTTATGATGATTTTCAAAATTCATCAATAAATGATACGATCTAAAGATGTAACCTAATAGGTCACATCTAAGTTCTGTCCGTTAATCTTTTAATTAATGATGATTTTTTATGATAGGCATGGATCAATTCGAATGATAATTTTTTTTAGGAAACATATTATTTAACCATATTATATCTTTCATGTTTTTCTATCAAAAATAATTTCACACAGTTTACCTTAGCCTTTTTTATTTTGTTGCTTTGTTGTGTTTGTCCTTCATCCAAAAAATATTGATCTTTTAAGCTCCATAATCTTCTTTGACTCATCCTTCATTTATTGAAGCAGGCTTGCAGAGTCAATTGGATGCATAACAGGGTTGAGTATAGAACATATAGCTGCAGAATGTACCTGTTAAAACTCTGAAGAATGGAATGTAATGGATTATGAGTATGGAATGGAATGAAATATGGATGAAGTGACATATGGAATGGAATGGAATGAAATATGGATGAAGTGAAATATGGAATGGAATGGAATGAAATGGATTATGATTATGGAATGGAATGAAATATGGATGAAGTGAAATATGGAATGGAATGAGATGGATCATGGAATATGGAATGGAATGAACTATGAAGTGAAGTATGAAAAGTGAGTTTGCAACTTATGATTTTATGATACTTAATTGCAGAAAAAAGAATCAATTTTGAAAGTCTAAAGTGTCAGAAGAATTTTGATTTTCACCTTATACTTTCTGTATAAACATGCCAATCAATGATTGGTTTTCATATTTATACTTTTATTTTTATTTTATTTATTTTTTATTTTTTATTATTCAAATGATTGAAGAAAAATACAATTAAGTTAGTGAATAAGAATAATTCTTCTTCACTAACTTCATATCAATGCTATCTTGGAATTTCTAGACAAATTCTTCTCTTGAAAGTGGCTTATGATATAATTTCAGTCTGTGTCCATTTACAAGAAAAGCTACCTTTCCTTCATCTATTGTCCTGATTTTTATTGCTCCATTTTCAAAGATTTTCACAATTTCATATGGCCCAAGACAATGAGTTTGGAATTTACCTTGAAAATCCTTGAACTTTGAATCAAACAAGAGGGCCCAGTCACCTTCTTTAAATTTCTTTTCTTTGATGTACTTATCATGCCATCTAGTCCTTTGCTGTTGGACTATGCTTGTTCTCTGGACTACATCTTGTCTGATCTCATCCAATTCATTAATTTGCTCCAGTCTGTGCTTTTGTGCTTCTGTTAGATCAAGTCGTAACTGGACTGCCATTTTCAAGTTTGGATCTAAAACTCTATGGGAAACGAGACTTGTTTTCCATAAACAAGTTCATAAGGGGTGTGACCTATTGTGTTTCTCTATGTAGTTCTGTAGGCCCATAAGGCTTCAGGAAGCCTTTCTGCCCAATCTCTTCTATGTAAATGAATAGTCTTTGTTAGGATCCCTTCAATGACCTTATTGGTAGATTCCACTTGGCCATTTTCTTGTGGATGGTAGGGATTAGATTTCCTGTGCTTGATTTTGTACTTTTCTACCATTTTCTCCACCATCTTTGATGTGAATTGATCTCACTGATCTATAACAATTTCTCTTGGGACACCAAAACGAGTAAAAATATCCTCAAAAATAAAATTAACTATAGATGCTTTAGTAGCAGAAAGTAATGGTTTGGCCTCTACCCATTTGGTAACATAATCAGTGCAAACTAATATATATTTATTTTGCTTTGATGGAGGATTAATAGGTCCTACAAAATTCAAATCTCATTTCTCAAAAGGTTCAATATGTACCTGAGGTTGCAATGGCATCTCCCCTGAAGGGGAAGGTTTCCCTACCCTTTGGAAATTGTCACACCTTTTCACATTCTCTTTAGCATCTTTAAAGAGGGATGGCCAATAATATCCTAGGTGACGGATCTTATAAGTTTTCCTCTTATCAGCAAAGTGTCCACCACAAGGTTCATCATGAATGCCTTGAGAATCTCAGGAATCTCTAACACATCTTATGATAATAAATTCTGGACCTGTTTTGTATAACTCATTAGCAATCCATGAATATTTTGCACTGTCAAAAATGATTTTCCTTTTGTCTCTTGCATTCATAATTGAAGGAAATTTTCTTGAAACTAAATAATTGGCAATATCAGCAAACCAGGGAGTTTGAGTATTAATTGCAAAGAGATATTCATTAGGGAATTGATCTTTAAATGGAGTGTTGTCTTTAATGTTTTGGAGTCTATATAGGAAATTGGCCACTGTATTTTGTTTTCTAGGCCTATCTAGAATGGTGATGTTAAATTATTGTAAAAGAAATAACCATATTGTGACTCTACCATTAGTAATTGATTTATTCATTAAATACCTAATTGAAGAGTGATCTGTGTGAACAAAAGTTTCATAGCTTGTTATATAGTGTCTGAATTTATTTATGGCATGAAAAATAGCTAAGAACTCTTTTTTAGTTACAGTATAATTCAACTCTGAAGGAGTCAAATTTTTACTTGTATAGTAGATGGCATAAGGAATCAGGTATTTGTGTCCCAAAACAACTCCTAAAGTTGTATTTGAGGCATCTGTCGAAATATGATAAGGTAATTTCCAGTTAGGTCCCCTTAAAATAGGTGTTTCAAAGATTTTTGTTTTTAGGGTTTCAAAGGCTAACTGGCAGTCATGATTGCAATTGAATTCACAATCCTTAGAGAGTAGTTTGAAAAGTGGAGATGTTATCTTAGTGAAGTTTTCTATAAATATTCTGTAATATCCTGTAAATCCTAGAAAACTCCTAACATATTTCTGACAACTTGGAACTAATATTCTGGAGATGACTTCAACTTTTGACTTATCAAGTTTAATCCCATCTCCTGAAATGTGATGTCCTAGGACAATCCTTTCAGTAAACATCATAAAACACTTTTCATGGCTTAATGAAAGGTTTTCTTATTTACATCTTTTTAGAAATTTTTCCAAGTTTGCTAAGGCTTCTTCAAATGTGTTTCCATAGACTGTGAAGTCATCCATGTATACCTCTACACAGTCATGTATTAGATCTGAAAAGATTCCTAATACTGCCCTTTGGAATTTTGCAGGTGCATTGCACAATCCAAAAGGTAATACCTGGTAGGCATAGGTACCCCAAGGACAGGTAAATGTGGTTTTATCTTGATCCTCAACTGCAACTTGAATTTGATTATAACCACTGAAACCATCCAAAAATGAAAAGTACTTTTTTCCCGCTAATGTATCTAACACCTGATCTATGAAAGGTAAAGGAAAATGATCTTTAAGAGTAGCTTTGTTTAATTCCCGGTATTCAATGCATACCCTCCATTTACCATTATTCTTAGGTGCAATATCCAAAGGAGAAACCCACCGGCTGTCTGAAATGGGATAAATAAAGTTGACATTTAACAATTTCTGCAACTCTTATTTAACAATTTCCCTAAGGTTTGGATTCATCCTTCTCTGAGGCTGTTTGATTGGTTTACAATTTTCCTCTATGTAGATATGATGAGTGCAAGTCTTAGGGTTTATCCCTTTCATATTAGTGTACTCCCATGCATATGCAGAAGAGTGTCTCTGTAATATTTTGACTAGCTTTTCTTGTTGAAATTTCTCTAGTTTTTTTTTATGTTTAAGGTTTTCCCTAGGAATATTTCAATTGTAGAGCTGCCAAATTCTTCCATGGAGTAAAGCGACATCTATCTTGATGACAAAAACTCAATATTGGATTCTTCTTGAAATTTTTCACGTGTGTATTCTGAATAAGATTCATGATTTTCTAAGGTATTCAGAATCTGACTATCTTCACTAATTTCTGAAATAGTGAAGAGAGGTTGTATATCTTCTTCATCATCAATCCATTGAGTATCATCTAATTTTGTGATTGTTCTTGCTAGAGGATACAAGGTGAATTTATTGGTTGAACTTCCATCAGAGATGTACATATCACCAGATCTACAGCTAATGAAAGCATCAACAATAGCTAACCAAGGTCTTCCTAATTTAATAGGATGTCCTCCTAGATCATTTTTAGGAGTTAGGATCATGAAATCCACGGGATACTCCCAAGAATATAAGGACATTGGAATGTCTTCTAATACCCCATCTGGTTTTATTATAGGTCTATCTGCTAATTGTAATAGTGTGGGTGTAAAAAGAAGATTAGGAAGTTTTATTTTTTCCATGATTTGCCTACTCATGATATTGATTACTGCTCCTAGATCAATAAGTTTGTTTGGAATTTCAATTCCATTGATATGTATCTTAACAACTGGATTTCTGGGATCTAGATATTTTGGAATGGCAATCTTTCCCATCATTATGTCTGCTATTTTTCCTACTAGTTGTATTTTCTTTATCTCTTTTATTCTTTTTCCTGTTTTTTTCATACTCAACTCTTTTATTTTCTTTGCTAGAATTGGGATTTCCTTGATGGCCTATAATAATGGAATCTTAATACAAACATTTCTTAACTCATCTAGGAAATCATAGTTAGGCATCATAATTTATTTCTCTACACCCCTATCAATTTGTAATCTTTTAGGAAAAGGAGGTGTAGTAGTAGATGTTTATGGTTGTTCTAACATAGGAGTTGAAATTATTGGTTCTTTCTGTTTTTATTTTTCAATATTTTGGTCTTGAAAATATGTGCTTTCTTCAAGACTTTTATTTACCTGTAGAGAATGTTCCTCAGAATTGTTTTGTTCTTGTATAATTACAGAAGGTTTCTTTCTTTCAAGTATTCTTCCAGACCTAATTTGAACATCATTAAGGTCTAAAGGAGTAATCAAATAGGTTGGAAATTGTTGACCTTCTATCATATATCTATTTTGAGGGTATTTATTTTTGGGGTTTGGTATTGGCTGGGCAGGTAACTGATTTTTTTTTTGAGGAAATGGTAATGGAAGTGGTGGGTTTTGATTTTGTGGATTTTGTTGAGGATTTTGTTGAGGAGGAAAGTTTGAATACAATGGATATGATGGATAAGAGGGTGGATATTGATAATACTGGGAGAACCTTTCATAAGGATTTTGTGCTCCTTGAGCCCAAGGCTGAGATTGATTTTGAAATTGGGGCCAGGGTTGCTACCAAGAATTCTAATCAGGTGGTGGTTGATTATACATTTGATTACTAAACCCTTGTGTTTGAGGTCCCTGCCAAGGTCTTCTAGAGACAAAATTAAGAGATTCTGTGGAATTTGTGGTTGTTTCTTCTTGAAAGACAACTTTAAGGACAGGGATTGAGGGACAATACTTGGTCTCATGTTTTTCTGAACAAATTGCACAAGTCTCTATTACTTTTGCATCCAAAGGACACTCTCTTAAGGCATGATTCTTCCTACATTTGGGACAAAAGATTGCTAAGGCATCAGTTTCAATTTTTTGCTTATTTTGTAACTTAAGGGTGTCTCTTTTCTCACGAAGGCTCCCTAGTATGTTAGTTTTGAATTCATCAAGCATATTTCTTATTTCTACCCTACTTACTATTCCAGCTGCAGATTTGCTTGCCCTTGTAAGAGAAAGTTCTCTTGGTCCTTTTAGAATCTTAGATTTTCCTCTTGAAATATTAATACATAGTTCTGTTATATTGGGTAATGAAGTTGAGATATGTCTCCTTTCCCCATCATATTAAGGATATCTGTCCATTCATCCCTAATTGTCTTCAACAAAAGAGCTTTCAAAGTGTCTTGGTCTAAGTTTTCCGTTTTTTCCCTTTTGATGTTATAGTTAAATCTTTCCAACAAATCTTCCAGATTTTCATCCTCTTTTTACATCATCTTGAACACTTCTTCCTTATGGTTAGCTGGTATACAATAATCCAAATATCTATCTATAAATGTTTTTCTCATTTCATCCCATGTCCTAATAGACCTAGTGATTAAACTCATAAACCATTTTAATGCTACTCCTTTCAATGTTGAAGGGAACAATTTAATTTTATGAGCATCTTGTAGGTAATCATAAGTTCTACATAGAACTTCAAATTCAAATAAGAAGGTCTCGGGATCTTCACTTTTTAGTCCATGACAATTTGGAAGAACAAAGGGTGAGATATTTTTCATAGTTGCATTAGTCTCTTCATCTATTATAGGGAATCAAAAAGAACTTCTATTTTCCCTTCTACCTCTTCCTCCTTCTGCATTTCCTCTTCCTCTACCCTCTTTTGCACCTCTACCTCTTCCTCTATCTCCTCCTCTACCTCTACCTCCTCCAAATAGTGTATGTTATCCATTAAAGACTTCTCATTCCCCTTCTTCTGCCATGACAGATTCCTCTGAACTGATATAGGGTTCAATTGGAAGAGTTAGTTGTTCTTCTGGTTCTTCTATCAAGGGTATATTGAAGAAATAGTCCTCTTCTTCCTCTTCACTAGGGATTTGTAATTCTTCTACTGGAATATATTCCCCTGTGGAAGTGAAAAAGGTTATCCCTTTTGTAGGAGTCCTTGGATCTTCTTCCTCTATAATTTCCTTAGTGGATGAAGTGGGAGATTTTCCCGATGGGATATCTGATCTTGAGACTTCTGGAAGCCTATGACCAGTATAGTATGGAATGTGGGTTTGAGTTGGAGGTGTGCTACTTCTTGGACTTGGTGGAGTGAGTCGAGTTGTGGGAATTAAGCTTCTGCCTCTTATAAATCTACCTCTATAATCTCTTTCTCTACGCATATCATTGTTTTTGGGAAATAGGAAATTAGGTTACCTAGTTACTCTTCCCCAGCAATGGTGCCAAAATGTTTGGTCAATTTAGTGTCCTAAATTGATAGCATAAATTATCGACCATGTCTAGTAAACTGATGAAGGGTAATGCACTATATGTGCCTAAGTATCCTTTTTCTTACTTCGTTGTTTTCAGTGTTTTATTGATGTTTTGGTTTTTTTATGTTTGATTTCTAATATATTACTCTATGCTAAGAAAATGAAATTAAATTTATGTCAAAGAGAAATGCATTAAAACAGAATTTGATTGCAAGATCTATTCCTAACTAGGAAGTGATAAAAACAGAGAATCCTAATCCATGGACATTACAGCTGCTAAATGAACATTCATGAAATAAAAAGTAACTCAAAACACTATAAATTAATATGATTCATTTAGTTAGAGATTTGTTGGAATAGCTTGTGAAAAAGATTAATTCTAATGTAATGAGGATATCCTAAAATTGAAACAAACAATAACTCAAAACATTATAGTGGAATCTCATTCATTTATTAGAGGTTTATTGGAATAGCTTGAGAAGAAGATTACTATAATGTAGTTAGGATCTCCTATGAAATGTTGAAACAACTTATGACATTACAACTAGATCTCATTCACGAGTTAGAGGTTTATTGGAAGAGCTTTTGAAAGAGATTAAGCATAATGTGATAAGGATGTTCTATAAAACAGACAATTAGTAACCCACAGTATTACAACTAAGTCTTATTCGTGAGTTAGAGGTTTATTGGAAGAGATTTTGAAAAATAATGTTTGCAATAAGATGATGATCTTCTATCTAATTGAAGAAAATAAAATGATAATAACTCAAAATAGTACAACTAATTCTCATTCATCTAGTAGTGATATATTGTAAGAGCTTGAGAAAGAGAATAGCTATAAGATAATGAGGATCTTCTTAATCTAAATAACAGAAACTGAAATGCTAGTAACTCAGAATATTACAATTAAATCCCATTCATTTAATAGAGATATATTGGAAGAGCTTGAGAAAAAGACTAACTATAATATCATGAGGATATTTTATTTAATCAAATGACATGAAACATAATGCTAAAAGATATAATTTCAGAAAGCAGTCTAAGTAAGGAAATATGACAAAACAAAATTGAAACTACTTATCTAGAAAGCATGTAAAACCTCCTCGAATAGTAGGGGCACTCTGCTATCAATTCGACATTAAATATTTAACTCCTCAAGGCTGTATTAAGAATAGCATCAAAGTTATACTCCTTTTATTATAAAAAAGCTTGAAAACAGAGTATCACAGTAATGATAAAATATGTATCAATTGTTTCTCTCAGAATTACCGAGCTGAATTTATATGCAATTACATAAATAGCATTGAACAAAAGTAGGTACAGGTGTAGTTTTAAAGTCAAATACAAATTGCAACTCTTTTAGGATTCCTAGTTTGCTGTAAAGCAAAATCAGGAGCCCTGATTCCTGTAGAAGACAGTTTGCTTGATTTTTGCTTTGACCACGTGCATAGGTACCTCCAGCTATCGATCCAGTCTTCGTGGAAGGGAACAAATGATGTAGGAAAGATTTGGAATCCATATATGTGTGCATTTTCTCTAGATGACACCTGTAACATACTTAAACACCAAAACAGCTACGGAATGCTTGACTGGCTACAGAATGACTGCATTATGTAGCTAAACTGTTCAAAAATCATTAAAACAACAAAAATCACAAAAGTACAATAAGTTAATCATTGTATGCAACCTTTAAGTAATCTTAGTCATTCTCATTGAGTTTTAGGTTTATGAAATGATAAAGGAATGATGAAATGAAGTGAAGTTTGGCAAAAGAGAAGACAATTTCAGGGCTCAACAGGCCTCATTTGGGTAAATTGGTACATCAATCTTCTTGGAGACATAACTTTGGCATACGATCTCCGTTTGACGCACTCAATACCTCGTTAGAAAAATATATTTGAGGGCTACAAATTTTGAGTGAGAAACATTAGTTTATGAACCATTTTTCTCTCAAGTTTCTCAAAAAACGTCGTTTAGGGCCTCAAAACGGCTCTAGAAGTTGAGGACCCGAAACACTGCTAAAAATAATATGTTTTGTTGAAACTAAAAAACTGAAAGAACCGATGGTGGGGATCCAAATGCAATAGGTGGGTGGCCACATATATCCACCAGAATCATTTCTCCCCCCTTAGGAAGCAATGGTACCCATTGCATTGAGTTCCTCCATGGGATGAGGCAAATTATGCTGAACTTGGTATTGGATTTGTCGAAACTGTCATGGACCTGCGGGCGGATGTGCTAGATGTGTTCAGTAAATTTGGTTTCTTTATCAGCCTTAGATGGTACATGTGTGGATTCTATCTGTGTGGTCACATGAGGTATGGAAATATCAGGCAGCGATGCACCTAGGGTCATATCAATGCAGTGCTTGACCTTACAGTGTAGAGGAACCTTTGTGGGTGAAGAGAAAATGTCCTCGTATTCCTCCATGACTTTTTCCATCTACTTTTTCCATGTAGGGGAGCCTTGTTTCAAGGTTGTGGCCACAATATTATTCTTGCCTTGTGGGCGAATTTTTATGCAAATAAATTTCCTGGTTTTGGAAATAAGTCTACTAAGTTGTTTTGTAGTAGTCAAAGAGATGGCAGGAGGCGGTACTACCTTCGGTATCATGTACAATTTATTTCTCAAAGTAATAAAAATAGCACGAGGCCTAGACTCATACATGACATGTCGCTTCCACAAGTATGGTTGGCCCAATAATACATCAGACACATCAAGAGGAGCAACATCACACAATACCTCATACGTGAATGGCTTGATGTTGTACAGAAGGTGGCACTGCTAGTGGAAGCGGAGATCTCTTCCTTCGTGAAGCCACCCAATGGTATATGGTTGCAGTTGTGCTATGGTTGGTAGGCCGAGATGCTTCAAAAATTATACTTAAATGAGTTTCTTTTGGCTTCTACTATCAACAAGGAATTGTAGTGGAGAACCCTTCACCCACATCTGTGAATGGAAGAGGCACTCCCCCTCCTATGGATCCTCAGCATCCTACCTCTAGAGCTTGGTGGTGGAAAAAATGGCACTGAGATCTGCATAAATGATATGCTTCCATTTGTCATCACCTTTATCTGGTCCTGACTCGGGATTAGGACATGCATC